>CM066035.1:83151104-83284812 GCA_033557465.1 Ichthyophis bannanicus
AAACAATTACGTGGATGCGAAAGGGTTAAAAGGGAGACTTCAATGTTAAAGAATAACTACTTGGAATGAGTTCTTTAAAAGGGAGAACTACCGGTCAAGAAATATTCAGTTCTTTCCATTCTTTTGTGACAAAGTGTAATCTTCCATTGCATAGACTTGTTTCCATAACTACTGATGGAGGCAAGAGCAATGACAGGTGAGGTTTACAGTTTCATAGCCCTCTGTAGACAGCATGACAACTTCCCAGATTTCCTTTCTTACCACTGCATCATTCACTAGCAAGTTTTGGCAAGCAAGAGACTCAATACAAAGACTGTCATGGACATCACTTTCAAAATTGCAAATTCAGTTCGTGGAAGATCACTTCAAAGACAGCTTTTCAATCTTACTCTTGATGAAGGGGCAGCGGAAATCATTTTGTACACAGATGTAAGGTGGCTAAGTAAGGTGGAGTGGAGGAGTGGCCTAGTGGTTGGGGCAAGGTACTTCAGGCCGGAAGGTCGGGGGTTCAAATCCCACTAGAGGACAGCAACCTTGGGCCGGAAGGACGGGGGTTTCTAGTCCCACAGGTGCTCCTTGTGGTCTTGGGCAAGCCACTTAACCCTCCATAGCCCATGTTCCCTGTAAAATAGTTATCTCCAAGTTATAATGCCCTGTTCAATGTAATTTCAGTTTGTTCAATGTAAACCGCACTGATGCAGAATAGCGCGGTATATAAGAGAATGTAAATAAATAAATAAAATAAATAAGTAGACGTAAATTTCTGCAAAGATTTTGTGATTTGCTGAATGAAATAAGATGTTTTTTGAAGGAGAGGGGAGATGACCTAGCAGAGTTGGAATATGAGTGGTTATGTGATCTGGCATTTCTCGCTGACTTTACAGGCGAGCTAAGTGATATGAACCTTGAACTACAAGGTAAAAACAAATGCATTGGTGAGATGATGAGTACAGTTTCATCCTACAAGAGCAAATTTGAGCTAATGATGACTTTCCTTGCAAACAACACTTTTGATCATTTTCCTAATACGCAGGACAATCTGGGACAATATCCAAATTTTGTTTTTCAGAACGAGAAGTATGTGACAGAAATCTGTTCTGTTATCCAGGAATTCGAAAATAGATTCTGTGACTGCCAAAAAATTGGAACAGTTGTGGAGTACTTGTCATACCCATTCAAAGTAGATGTGGACATTAAAGAAACTGCAGCTGCTATCAGTAAAAATTACTCATTGAACAAACTGTCTCTTGAAAACAAAATATTAACCCTTGAAAATGACATTTTTCTCAAGACCCATGGGAAGCTAGTGCCTAGAGACAAATTTCCCATCTTGAAAAGATGCAGTGAAGCTGTACACTCCTGTTTCGGTTCAACTTATTTGTGTGAATCTGCGTTTTCCCATCTGAAAATGACAAAGAGTAGACAACGTTCCAACATGACAGATGAACATCTCCAGGTTTCCCTGAGACTAGCCCTCACACAATATTCACCCAACTTCAAAAAGGCTCAGATGTCTCACTAATGAGCAAGAGCGTAATATTAAAGATTGTGCAAGATCAGCCTGGATCAATACTCGGCCTAAATTTAACACAAATTACTCAATAAAAGTTAAAGAAAATTATTAAGACAATTTTAAAAAGTTATTGCTCAATAAAACCATAAGAAAAAATGTACTTTCCATTTCCCCTCGCAGTTCTTACTGGATCTTCGTCTCTCTGTTTTGTTTTTGTTTAATTTGCTTAACAGCTGATCACATCCAAGTAAATGACAGAAGGTTCATTAAAAATGGGGAGGGAGGGAATCCTCCCACTTTATTGGGTTAAAATTTAATTTGAAACTTAATATTCATGGTGGTAGACCACCGGCACTTTTGGCCGGAAAAAGTAGATCACGACCTGTTCGAAATTGGACATGCCTGCTTTATAGGATTGCAACATATAAGGACGCAGAGAACCAGGAAAGCCAAAGTTCAAATCAAACTTCTCTAATAGATCCTCCTTGTGACTTTGGGTAAGGCACTTCACATTCCATTGTCTCAAATACAAACTTGGAACCTGATTTACTAAACTTTTTACTTCTATAGCCATAGAATTGGAGAAAAGCCTTAGTAAATCAGATACTTACATTGTAAGCTTTCTGGGGCAAGGATACCTGCTGTAATTTGCCTTGAGCATTAGTTTGGAAGAGTAAATAAATAAATCTAAGATCCAAATCAGCTGTGAAGTGCTAGGATATGTAGTATTCAGTGGATAAGTATATATGTAGAGCAACTAAAGAGATTTTTAAACTAGGCCTTCTTAAGGGCCATTATTACAGGGCAAATCAAATAGCACATTTAGAGAGAAACTACCATCAAATGTATTTTCAAGATTTAGTCGTTCTCTGTGGACAAGTAGGAAGTAAGTCCTCATGTATGAGTGTCACTGACGGAGCCCAACATGAGAACACTCCCCAGTTTCCATTGGAAGCTTCTGGAAGGCTGCACCGCGCATGTGCACCTGCCTTCCCGCCAGCTGGAGCCATCTTCTCCAGTCTTCTTTTGTCACAGAGCCCCTAAGACGTGTCCTGCACCAGCAGAAAAATATTCTCTTGTTACCCTTTGTGAGTTCTTTTCTCTAATTTTACTGTCTGTCGTCAGTTAAGTCATCTCCCAGCCAACTTTTGTTTTTCTTTTTTTTTTGTACTAATTTTTGTGGTTTTCCCTTACCAGGCCTCTTTCCCCCATCTGCACAATCGACCTTGCCAGCACAGTGTTCCCGGACATGTCTAAGCCAGTGAGTGTCTTCAAGAAGTGCACAAAATGTAGCCACACCATTTCAATCACAGACGGGCACCACTGGTGCCTGCAATGCCTTGGGACAAATCAACAGTCCATTTCCTGAAACCTTTGCCTACGGATGACGAAGGGCCTGAAGGGTCGCAAAAAGCAGGAGTCATCCCTCTTCAGAATGCCTGACTCAGCATACTCTGCTCCAGCATTGGCAATGCCATTGAGAGAGTCTGCCGAAGTGTTGACCGTGAGGGCGTATTCAGAACTGAGGGGCCACAGCATCCAGCGGAAACTATCCATCAATACCAACTGGAATAGAGGAAGGACCTGACACCGATCCAGTTAACATCGAAGGGGCGCCTGAGCACCGAGACGAGTCCTCCTTGACATGATGTTGAGAGTGAGGGTTGGGAGCAGCCCACCAAACTTCCCCTGCAGGATGAATCTACTCCCAGACAGGAGGAATTGACCCCCAAAGCTCTGGATGTCTCCCGATGAGCCCATCATGGAGCCACTGCTGGCGGTATCAGTACTGGTGACCGAAGTTGCAATTCCAGCCCCGGTCCTCCCGAAGTGGTGATATTTCAGGAATACCTTGGGGCCCTTGAGGCTCAGATGGTGGCCGTCCTGGCCCTGTGCTATGCGGGTTCTTTGATGCCTTTGGCATCATCACCCCACACTCCATCCAGCCCATCCTGGAGACCCATGCACTGCCGGTTGAGGCAGGAGATTGGAATCGATGCCGGTTCCCACGGTGATCTTCCTGTCTAGCATATCATGGTTCAGCATCCTGGGGGTCCCACTCGGAGCACTACGAGTCCCACCTGTCATCTTCCCTCTTTGCATGAGTATAACAGGTGGCAGGAAGAGACCCAATGCTACTTCGATTACCTCTTGGAGTCCGATTCCAAGGGCTAGGAAACAAAGGAAGACTGTGATCTCAGACAGGAGGTCCCCGGCCCTTCTGTCTGATCTGTCTCCTCCATATATGTGGTGCAATTTTTCCCTGGAGGACATGTCCTTCCAAGGCTTCATACAGAACATGGACAAGGCCATACCCTTCTCCTTGGAGACGGAGGATGAGCCGAGAGCAGAGGAGCTGAAGCTCCTTCAGTACCTCTCAGTGCCCAAGGAGGTAGTGAATGTTCTGGTGCACCATGCCTTGCAGAGATGCTGCTGAGGCTGTGGGAGAACCCTCTCACAGTTCCAGCCATCAGCTGGACTCGATATACTGGGTCCAGAAGGCCCAAGGCTTTGAAAAGCCCACAGTTACCACAAATATATCATGGTAGAATTAGCCTTGAAGCAAGTGAAGAACACCAAGACCCATTCCTTTGTGCTCCCGGGGGGAGGGAGGCTTGAACCTTGAACTCCTTCGTGAGGAGATGCTACCCGGGTTTCCTGCTGTTGTGTTCCTGAAGGACATCATGCTGGACATGACATACTCACCATAGAGGTTCTTGAGCAGCTGGGGTTCATCATCAACTACCCCATCTCCAGCCCACACAATGGCTGGAGTTCATTGGGGCCCTCCTCCATACCACTCGAGCTTGAGCATTCCTGCCAATGGACTGCATGCAGCGGCTGACAGAAGTGATCGACAGCATACAGCCTCCACAGTGCACACTACACCCCCCCAGCCTATCTCTTCATGTGGCAGGCTCAGTGGACGATCTGTATGCAATGGGTGCCTCGACTGATGGTTGGAGCTGCTAAACCTGCTCAAGTGCCTCCATTTCCAGGTGGAGCCCCCCCTCCTGCAGGAGGCTGATGACTGACTAGTCCATGCTCGGGTGGGGGGCTCTTTAGGATGCCCTGCGCATGCAGGGCCTGTGATCTGAGCAGGAGAGCTTGCACCCAATCAACTTCCTTGAGTTGCGGGCCATTAGCGAATGCTCTTTGGGCTTTCTGGGTGCACCTGGTGAATTAGGAGATCCTGATCCAAACAGACAAGCAGGTGAAAATGTTCTATGTGAACAAACAGGGAGGCACAGGCTCAGACTTCCTCTGCTGGGAAGCAATCAGGTTGTGGAAGTTCGCTCTTGCCCATGGAATGCAGCTGAGGGTGACATATCTGCCCGGCAAGCTCAACGTTCTGGCAGATCAGCTGAGCAGAGTCCTCCAACTGCATGAGTGGTCCCTCCACAGTGGTGTGGTGAAATGGATCTTCCGGGAGTGGGGTGCCCCTACGATATATCTTTTTGCCACACTACAAACACCCAGGTGGGCTGATTCTGCTCCAGGAGGCCATTCAATGAACAGCTGGCTTTGGATGCCTTTCTCCTCCACTGGGGGGTGGGTCTGCTCCCACTCATGATGAAAACTCTGATGAATCTTCGGGCTGACAGGGGCACCATGAATCCTCATCGCCCCATACTGGCCCTGGCAGCCCTGGTTTTCCCTGCTACTCTAGCTCTCTGAGGGAGCCTCTCTGCCTGGGTTTTGCCCAAGATCTCATCTCCCAGATGGTGGAACCCTACTGTATCCCACTCGGCTTACTGTAGCCCTCACGGCCTCGAAGCTGAGCTAATTTTGCCTGAGAATGTCATAAACCTCCTCCTGGCTTCTCTCAAGGATTCGATGTGCAGGGGCTTACACATTCAAGTGGCAGAGGTTCACCTCCTGGTGCACAGACAGGGCGCTGGATCCCTTTTCCTGTGCAGTGGATCAGTTGCGCCTCTCGGACTCTGGCCTTAAATCAAACGTCTGAGTTTAGCTCAATGCGATTGGGGCCTACCATTGCAGCTCGAGGGGAAGGCCCATTTCAGATCAACCTCTGGTGGATGGCTTCTTGTGGGGCTTGCTCTTCTCGAAGCCTCCTATAGTAACTTAAGATCCCAACATGGTCCTTGCTTGTGGGTTTCTTTTGAGCTGCTTGACTCTTGCCCTTGGAAGTTCTTGACCTGGACAGTCCTGTTTCTTGTAGCGGTCACGTCAGCATGCTGCATCTGTGACCTTCAAAGCTTGGTGGTTCACCCGTCTTACACCAGAATAGAATGGTCTTGCGGATACACCTGTGTTTTCTGCCGAAGGTGGTCACTTTGTTCTACCTCAACCAGTCAATTGTTCTGCAAACATTCTTTCTGAGGCCACATGACAACCATGGTGAGGCGATGTTGCACACACTGGACTGCAAGTGTGCCCTGGCCTTCCACCTCAAGTATACGAAAAGCTCCACCCAGCTGTTTGTCTCCTTTGACCCTAGTAAGCTGAGTGTGGTTGTTTGTAAGTGCACACTAATCCCTGTGACTAGCTGACTGCATTTCTCTGGCTTAACATCATAACAGTCTGTAACAATATAAGCACCTTTAACATCTACTATCAACTGTATGTGGATGATATTATTTATGTCCCATTCACCATCACAAGCGAATACTACACAAATATTACAAATTGCTTTAATGCTGTAGACCAATGGCTATCAAATCATAAACTAAACATCGACTTCAAGAAGACTGAGATCCTATTCTTTGCCAGAAATCAATTATTTATGCCCCCAAAGGTGCTAAAAGTTGAAAAATCTAACCTAGAGGTTAGATCTGAGGTAAGATACCTGGGAGTTACAATTGACCACCATCAAACATGCCAGTCACATTTAAACAAAATAACTGCATCTTCAGCAAGCTGCGGTCACTCCACCATTTATGACCCCTACTTGAGCCTCATGATTTCCATTCAGTCTACCAAGCAATGATACTTCTACATTTTCTTTGCAATGCTATCCTTCAAGGCCTCTCAAAAAGCTTCCCTACATCTGCTTCAGCTCACGCAACATACAGTGGCACGAATTGTCATGCTCACCTCGAGCTAACCACATCACACCTATTCTAAAGGAGTTGCATTGCTTACCTTTCCTGAGTCGCATTAATTACACTTGTCAACAAATTTTTACAAAAGTCATGTTACTGAAATAAAAATAGTCATTTCTTATCAATTTTTATATGCTGAACACGAATATGACAGTGAAATTGCAAAGTTGGCTCTAATTTTTTTGTAATCTACAAGAATTAATGTTTACATCACAAAATGTATGTCAATATTAATAGTCAATAGGCCTTCGGTTAATACCTGTAAAAAACCAAGTCATAGACTACTACTTAGATTTTTTTTCGCCTGTCTCTTGTACAGCTGTTCGGGAGCTTCTCTGGGGCGTGTCCAGCAGTAGTCAGCCAGCTTTGTAGTGGACCATTTTCCCTGGTATCTTTGCTGCATCGTTGTGATATCCTGGTGAAAACGTTTGCCCTGTTCATCACTAACCATACCACAGTTGTCAGGAAAGAAATCGAGATGGGAATCAAGGAAATGGATCTTTAGAGACATATTGCAGCCAGGTTTCTGATACCGCATCAGCATGTCTTCTACTAGTTCCTTGTTTTCTGCCCTAAAATTCCCAAGAAAGTTTGTTGACACTAGGCGAAAAGCATTCCATGCTTGTTTTGCATCACCCTGCAGCAAGTTGTTGAACCGGTCATCTTTGAAGAGCTCTCGAATCTGAGGACCCACAAAAATTCCCTCTTTAATCTTTGCTTCGCTGAGTCGAGGGAATTTTTCATGCAGGTATTGGAAAGCTGGCGAAGTGCGGTCCATGGCTTTCACAAAGTTTTTCATCAAACCTAGTTTGATGTGAAGGGGTGGTAGCAGGATTTTGTGAGCCTCAACCAGAGCTAGGTGCTGGATATTCTTCTCTCCAAATGTTACATTTTGTCTGTGATTCCATTCCTTCCATAGGTAGTGCCAATCCCTTGCTCGGCTATCCCACTCACATAAGAAACTCATGTATTTTATATATCCCTGCTGCAGTCCCATTAAAAGGGCAACTACCTTCAAGTCACCACAGAGGTGCCAGCTGTACTTGTTATAGTTAATGGAAGTCAGTAGATGCTTTAAGTTATCATATGTTTTTCATGTGGACGGCATGCGCTATTGGAATAGATGTAAGACGGTTTCCATTGTTCAAAAGCACAGCCTTCAGACTCAGTTTCAAAGAGTCTATAAATAGTCTCCAGTCTTGTGGGTCATGAGTGATTTTTAAGGCATTCATGAGGCTTTCAATATCTGAACAGAATACCAGATTACTTTCCTTTCTGAAGAAAGACTCCAACTGCTGGTGGTGCTTTCGATATGAAGTAATGTTGACATCTTCTAGAAGATGCCATTGTTGGAGTCTTGATCCTAGCAATTCTGCCTTGTTCTTGGATAAGTCCAAATCACGAACCAGGTCATTTAGTTCTTCCTGTGTTATTCTGTGTGGAGTTGATAATGCATCCCAGTGAAAATCTGGGTCACTGCATGCTGACGGATCAGGAGAAGAACAGGTCGGCTCACCCTTGTCCTCAGATGAATCAAGAGAATATTCTGATGGAGGTTCTGGAATAGGAAGTCCCTCACCATGTGGAACTGGTCACAATGCAGATGGAATGTTTGGGTAGACTATGCTCGACTTCTTTTGCTTCATTATTCTGCTGGAAAGATGAGGAACCAAGCAGAAGTATTTATTTATTTATTTAACATTTCTTCTATACCGCGCTATTAAAATCAGTGCGGTGTACATCGAACAAAAGTACTGCAATGCATACAAGCAACATTGAGTTTACAATGAACATTTATGTGGTTGCTTGGCTCTCTCCACACCATGGGGACTGCAAACGGTATTGATGGTCTTTTGCAATTCAACCACTGTGAAAGCTGTGTTGTACATGTAGCGCAGCATATATGCAAGGCCCAAGGCTTGTCTTGGTCACCAATCTTGCATCTGAAGTAAAGATGATATGCCTTCTTCAGTTGAGAAGTGATACTTTTCTTCTGGTTGGCAAATGTCACTTCCCCACAAATGTAGCAGAAATTGTCAATGGTATTAACGCACTTTCATGGCATTACTGTTCTGTATTGTACCTAAATGGCTAAAATTATATGATTAATAAAAGTTACATGTAACAGTAGCTTAAACTGTCTCGCACACAGTCTGAAATATTTTAATTGCTCAACCTTTCTGACTGCGTATAGTACACTGCTGATGTCAGATGGCTTCAGCAGCTGTCTGGCAGTAGTATTGCATTGCATCAAAAAATGATGCAATCAACTCTGGATGATGTGTGCATGCTGGTATTATGCAATGTGATGCAATATTACATCATTCAAGGCTTATTTGGGATGTTGTTGATGTCCTACCGGATAAATTTACACGGTGAAACATAAAAAATGAACTACATGCAATATCTTCAAAATGAGAGCCAATAAAAAAATGTTAATGTTATATTCGTGTTCAGCTCACCAAGATACTACAGATTAGGGCCTTTTAAAGTCAGTAACGATTTCAATGTTGACCAGTGTTATAAAACACTCATGACAACCTTCAAAGTAATTCATCAACTATCCCCTACATGTTTACAGGCAATTATAACAAGAACCCCAGAAAACTAAGAAGCAATGCATCAAGCCTCAACCTTCTTCCAGCTCTGACCAAGGGTAATCAGTCGATCCGCTCCAGGGCATTCTCCCTGCATGCCCCACCCCTATGGAATCCCTTACCACCACAAATCAGAGACATCCATGACCTTGAAACTTTCCGGAAACTGCTTAAAACACACTTATTCAAGGAACATTTTGACGGGATAGTATAACACCCTCTCATCTAGCTACCCCTTAATATATCAGATGAAAGCAACCCTCTAACTGTACATAGTCACTCAAAGTTGTTAGCAGCTCTCTAATTGTATATGGTTTCTGTTCTATTTTATATATAGTGCTTGATACATGTTCCTTAAAACTGTTAACCGTTCCATGTAAATCTGTTTCATGTGATGTTTATTTATTTATTTATTTATTTATTTAACATTTCTTATATACCGCGCTATTTGTCATCAGCGCGGTTTACATCAAAACAATAGAACACTTGACCAGATACATTGGCCGTCGTTTACATAAAACGGGGAGTTAACATGGAGGAGAACTTGGGGAACTATTTACATTCAAGTTTATAGCAAACTTAGGAAACTATGTACAAATCGATTGTATTACATATTAGGTATTATTGTATTACATATTAGTTATGTTCCCTGTAAACCGCAATGATACTCAGAAATGTGTTATGTAAGAATGAATAAATAATTTACAGGTAGACTTGAGCCTTTGATGGTTATGTCACAGCTCACAATGTCTGAGCCATGGCCGTGTCATTCCATAACTTGTGCCTTGTCTCCATAGAGGAGATCTGCAAGGTGTTACATGGTCTTTAGTCCACACCTTCACAGCTCATTACTGTCTGGATGGGGATTTCAACAGAGCACAGCCAGCAGAAGCAAGGCAAAAAAAAAGGCCTCGACCCTTTAGTTGGAGAAAATACAGGAGAGCTATTGTACTTTAAAGTTTAATGTTGGAGAAAAAAAAATACATACATTTATCTGCATCAGTGCGGTTTACATTGAACAAACTGAAATTACATTGAACAGGGCATTATAACTTGGAGGTAACTATTTTACAGGGAACATGGGCTATGGAGGGTTAAGTGGCTTGCCCAAGACCACAAGGAGCACCTGTGGGACTAGAAACCCCAGTCCTTCATCAAGGTTGCTGTCCTCTAGTGGGATTTAAACTTCCGGCCTGAAGTACCTTGCCCCAACCACTAGGCCACTCCTCCACTCCATGTTTTCCGAAGTGCTAGACCTACATGAGCTCATTTATTTAAGGAAGTATATGAAATGCAAAAAGCAGGTCTTCTCAACCCTGTCCTCATGACACACCTAGTCAGTTAGATTTTCAGGATAACCACAACAAATATGTATGAGAGTGATTTGCATATAATGTAGGCAGTGCATGTAAATCTCTCTCATGCATATTCGTTATGGTTATTTTGAAAACCTGACTGACTGGGTGTGTTCTGAGGACTGGGTTGAGAACCCCTGACAGAGTGTAGTGGAAAGATATGCAAACAAAATTTACAACGCACAAAATGGAAAGAGAATCTAGTATTTTTATTGAGAAAAAAATATTCTTTTAAATGGATGTGATTTAATGTTTGATTGTGAAGTGTGAAATAGAAAATATCTGTTCAAACTTCATGTATAAAGGTAATTATAATTTTACTAGCCATTGTAAAACGTAAAACAAATCTAAAATCAGTTGGATTGCATGTTAAGATGTCTCAAAAAGAGACATGTCCCCACAAGAAAAATCATGTATTCACAAACCCCAGATTGTAAATGCTTGATGGTCTGTTTTTGGAGCACAGAGGAAGATAAATGCAGAATAAAAAGAGGACATTCAGCATTTTTGTTCTCTAGCCCTTTGAAGGCCTCCTTTAAATTTTTAATCCACATTCTGCAGCCAGGTTAATTCTTGCATATTTCAGGAAAATTGTACCAGTCTTATTCAATATATTCTAATAGTGATCTTCCTTCTGCTATGGTCATGTATTATATACCAGTTGATAGGAATATACCATGGACTGCCCGAAGAACAAACCAGTCGGTACTAGAGGAGATCAAACCTAAGCTTTCTTTACAAGCTCAGATGACAAGACTTCGACTTTCATACTTTGGACACATTATGCGAAGAGAGAGATCATTAGAGAAAGACATCATGCTTGGCAAGATAGAAGGTCAACGCAAAAGAGGAAGGCCAGCAATGAGATGGATTGATACAATAAAGCAGCTACGGGTACCAGTCTGTCAACAATGAGCCGCCTGACTGAAGACCGAACACAATTTAGGATAGCTATCCAGAGGGTTGCCATGAGTCGACTCCGACTCGATGGCACTTAACAACAACACAGGAATATTTAGTCAGAATTTTGGATCCCAAGAGTTTTTGGCTCGGCCCTGGAAAGGGTTAAATTTGTAATTCTTAACTTGATCTTCAAGAACTCCTGCTTCCAGTTCATGTAAACTATTTTCAAGACAGTCCCAGTGAATATGCATGAAATGTATTTGCAGAATGTCCACTGCAAGATTGTGTATATTCATTGTGCATATTCTGTCAAAACAGGCTATGCAGGTTCTGAGGCTCGGGTATAAACCACTGGCCTAATCAGTGATATCACTACCTCTGACTAATTTAGCAAATATGTGAAACTTGGTAGATGATACTGCCCCTTTGAAGAAAATAGTGCCAACAAGTGGTATGTATGTTCAACCAAGTAGGGGACAAACACAAATGTTCAATTACCTCATGATTAAAGAGAACTGTTTGCTTAGTTTAGAATGCTATATTCTCACACTGCAATTAGAGATGAACTATGGTGGCATTTTCAAGTTTGAAGTGCAGTGTCTTCATTAGCAGGGCTCTCTCATTAGGCATTGTGTTTTCTTGGGAGGAAGCCATTTAAGAATGGACCAGCATCCCTATGCTGCTGCTGCAAATTCCAAGTTCACTAGGTCATTAAATGCCCTATTTTTCCTTCTGATTTATAGGACAGAAAGATGCATGTGAAAAGTTTAAGGGTAAAGAAAAGCAAATATATGCGCTCTAGTGTTGTATTGCTCAACTGTTCCCATCACACTCTTCTTGGCGCAGTCTGTTTTTCAAGAAGCAGAGTGATGGTCTCAGGAGCACAGTTTTACAGGTCTGTGCCCCCCGCCCCCATTCCCTTTTCACATGTGGTACTACTTCTACCCAGAAAAATGAGGGAAAGAATTCTCAGAAAATTAGCTGTACATGTAAAAACGTTTTTGTGTGTAAATATGAAGTTTTTGGATCTTGGAACTCTTTCAGATCCTTTCACAAAATGTAAAAAATAAATAAATAAATATGTAATCTTTGACTTCTAGTTGATATGTGGTAGAAGAGGCAGCAAGGTGCAGGAATTTCTGCCTCCCCAACACATCTTGCTGACATACTGTCAATTTGATCCTTTTATTACATGAGTAAATGATCTGTTGAAGCAATGTGGGCATATTGGACAGCCTAAACCTGCTGAACTAGTAGGAAATGACAACAGAAAAGCAGAGTCTTGTTGACTCCATCTTGGCAGACTTGAATCTTTTGGGAGAATCACCCCATGCTTTTAGGGTGATGATAGAACTTCAATTAGCTATGACCATTCACAAACTAGTCTTTTCTGAGCAGTGCCTTATAAGGCTGCATGGTGGTTCTGGTAATTTTAAAGGCACCACCACTGCAGTGCTCTGGAGAGGGACCCCTCTTAGCAATGGAGAACAAGAGGTTATACTACTTCAGGGATGCTCCCCATCCAGGTGCAGATTTGCATTAACTGGTTATATACAGTACTGAGAAAAGCTTTATGAACCACAAGTATACAATATTGATACTCTGCTTCAAGTACGGTGGGGAAGCTCATGGAGGAACTTGGTTGAGCTTCCCCACCGCACCTGAAGCAGAGTTGATAACTGACTCGAAATGTGCATGTCGTGACTTGGGGAGTTCCTTGCCCGGCTTTCTAAACTGCTGTTCTGCCATACGAAGGATTGCTAAGATAAGTGATTAAGTTTTGGTCATTTGTTTTTAGATCCACAAAATGATTAAAAAGGACAGCCCAACATTCGATAGTAAGTATTACTCTTTTCCTGATGGCAGGTCCGACAAATACACAATAAGCAATAATTTTGGGGGTATTCTGCGACACAAGGTGAATTGGGTTCTAAGGTTGGATAATTATCACCGGTTAGTGGGTATTCCTTTTGGATGATATCATCCTACTGCAGCTAGATGGCACCCTTGGACGGGAAGGGGAACCATGCATGTGTAGTGCATCTCCCAAAGGCTTTCTTTGAAAGCTGGGGAGAAGCTACCGCATGGGCTTCATTAGTGCTGGTGTCACCTGTATTTGAGGACTGATTCTTGCTGTCTCTGGTGAACACCCGTTATAGGTGTGTAGCTACTCTAATCACTTTACAGAGTACATCTGCTGAACTGAATCTGGGCATCCTATCTTATAAAAGTTAAAAAGATTGTGTGGTCTTTACCATAAAATTAAATGGGAACTCATCATGCCATGAGCAAAAGTAAGTTGAGGACCTGTTGATAAGGAATATTTGATGCCCCTCTAGAGCATGTTCCAAAACCATGTCTTAATGTTTCAGGTTCCATCTAATCATTATCAGAGAGATAGTCTACAAGTAGAAAAAGATGAAGACTATAGCTACTCTCTCAGGAGTGATCTTCCTGCCAAGATCACCACAAGAACAAATTCGAAAAGCATTCACAAAGTCTCAATGAATACATCTCTTGTGAAGACCTCTCCTATTCAAAATTCCTTTCGAGAGCAAACATATTTTTCCCTTCCTTTGCACTTGATATCACATATGCCTCTTTAGGTGCAATCCTAAACAAAGGCAAGAAGGAAGGGGGTAACCTACATGGAGCAACAAGTATAACTCTAGCCACCATACTAGGCAGCCTAGATGCCAGTTAAATATTTGCAGGCCTCTCTTGTGGCCAGTAATCTGAGGGCTTCAACCATCAGGGGAAAAATACTGAATGGGAATGTGGTGTTCATGGAAGGATAGCTGGGAAGAAACCACAGCTCTAAGAAGAATATCGCTGCCCACCTTAGGTTTCCCAAAGGGCATCTGGATGAGCCACAAGAGTTCGAGAATAATGTTATCTTGACTAATGAGTCAAAATTAAATTTTTGTGGCAAAAGTAACAAACATTTCATTCGAAGAACATAAGAATTGCCATACTGGGTTACATCAAGCCCAGTACCCCATTTCCAACTGTGGCCAATCCGGATCACAAATATCTTGCAGAATCCCAAAAATTAGAAAACCTCTGAGAGATTCTAAGATGGCTACACATAGTTTGTAGCGCTCTGCCTGTGTTTTCTTGATGGGGAGAAAGAGGAAAGGTGGGCTGGGCGAGCAGCCCCAGGCTACCTGGCTTACCTCAACACTCGTTACCTCTAATCCGATGAATGATTATTTGGTCTGGCGGGAATGGCAGTCAGCGAATTTGGGAGTGGTTTGCTTGGCGGGCAGATCACTAGAGCAGAGAAGCTCAGAATCTCCATTGAGCTTTGATCTCATGCCCCCTAACGCACAACGATCCCAGATGCAGTTGGGGTCTGAGTCTGTTTCCAGAGACATGATGGTGTTGGGCCCCTTAAGTGTCAGAGTTTCTTTGCCCCTGCTGGGGCTGACCCTGGAGCTGGTTGTTATTGGAGAGGAGTCTGAGTGACCTTCAACAACCCTCTCTGCTGTGTTTTAGAGGTCCGTTGGAACCGGTGGGTTTGCCTGGTGCTGCGCAACCTGAGGGAATCATGGAGACAGCAGCAAACCTGGGCACCGAAATGGATAAAGCACCATTTTGATTTAATTCGCCCTGAACATTTCACGCTTGAATCTATCTTGGATGCGATTAAACAACTTGGGGAAGCCATTACTCTGCAGGTGAAAGAGCTTCAAGGATAGATACAGAAGAATTCGGAGACTATAGTAACAAATGCTACAGCAATTGAAACATTGCATTCCTCTGTGGAAGAACTTTCCCTGAATGTGGGTCATTTTGATAATCATTCTTGAAGCACTTATTAAGGATGTTAACTATTAAAGCTTGTTTGGAGCAGTTGGACAATCATAGTATTCTATCGAATTTAAGATTGATAAATTTCCCTAAATGTGCTAACGTCTCTGCTAAGGAAATGTTTAAGTTATATTTGACGGAAGTGTTGGGTGTTCCTGCTGAATCTTGTCCGCCTTTGGTAAAAGTATATTATCTGCCTACTAGCCGAAAGGCTACTGTAGGAGCTGAAATTCCTGGGCCTCAAGATGCGGAAGTGTTAAATGTTACAGCTTTGTTAGAATCTTTTGAATCTGAGGAGATTATTCCCTCTACTTGTATCTTAACTTTAGCATTAATATCTTAAATTGTTTTTTAAGAAGCGTAATGTGCGTTTTAAGGACTGTTAATTAGTATATTCCCTGACTTGACAAAGGATATCCAGTCCCAAAGGAGAGATGTCTTGCTCCTGAGGCCTAGAATTTTGCAGATAGGTGCAATGTTTTTCCTAAAATACCTGTGTAAGTGCATAATTAAGCTGCTAGGGAATTCATATATTTTTCTGTATCCATCTCAATTGATTTTTTTTTGAATGCACATGGTTCCCCTGGAGTTGGGCAGGTTAACCCTTTGAATTAGTAATATTGGTAATGCTAACTGTGTAAAGCTTTTTTTCCTGCGTAGAGTTTTGCTAATAATTCTGTTTCTTTTGGAGCTCCCCCTTGTTAATGGGCTTGAGGTGTTTTTGTTTCATCTTAATTTGTGTTTCATTTGTACATGAACGCAATGTATCAAGTGGTGTTTTGAACTTCACATTTCCTATGCAAGTCTGGGGTTTTTTTGCATTTCTGTGTGAAATTAGAAAGATTAAATTAAAAAAAAATAAAAAGACTCACTCTATGCTGCTTAGGCTGAGATAAGCAGCGGCTTTCCTGAAATCTCTCTTAACAGTTTATGGCCTTTCCCCCCATGACTTTGGTATCTTATCAAGCTGTAGCATAGCTTGAAGCAAAATATTTTCATCACAGGTAAAAATACCTTTAACGCTGATTGTATATCATAAAACCATTCTAATATATTATAAACCTTATGACTTTCAATGAATACGCCTCCTTGTGAAGACATCGCCTACCCAAAATTCCTTTCGAGAGTGAACAGATTATTTTCCTTTCCCTTGCACTGGATATCAGGTATGCCTCTTTAGGTACAACCCTAAACAAAGGCATGGGGGGGAGGGGTAACCTGCATGGAGCAGCACGTATAACTCTAGCAACCCTACTGGGTAGACTAGATGGACCATGCTGGTCTTTATTTGTTCAAAATGATGAAAAAGGGCTACCAACAAGGCACAAAATAAAAAAATTAAAAATAACAAAAAGCAAGACCAGGCTAAACATGAAAGCTTCTAGAAGATCACCAACTAAATACCAGCTAAAACAAACAAAACAAAAATATAGAGGAAAAAAGACATCAGCCAACCCTCCTGCAAACCTAAGCAGAGAGGATGATCCAGTCGAATGGCAAAACAGACACAAGTAATGCATCAACAGTGCATAAGTAATCGACTATGCTCAAAAAGACATCAGCGGTCAGAAAAAAACTCTATAGCAGGGAAGCCTTATCAAAGAACAAAGCACCGGGCATTGATGGCATTCCCATAGAAGTATTGCAGCAATCTGATGCAGATGTTACCATACTTACTGTAGAAGGCTCTGCCAGGAAATTTGGAAGACAACATCATGGCCAACTGACTGGAAAAGATCTGTGTTTATACCAATACTAAAGAAAGGTGATCCAACTGACTGTGGAAATTTATCACACAATCGCTCTGATCCTGCATGCCAGCAAAATTCTACTTATGATCATTCAACAGAGACTACAACCATACCTGGAACAAGAACTACCTGAAGCGCAAGCAGGGTTCAGGAAAGAGCAAGGAATGAGAGACATCATCGCGGATGTGAGATGGATCCTTGAAAAGACTAAAGAATACCAAAAGCATATCTATTTGTGCTTTATTGACTACAGCAAGGCTTTTGACTGTGCAAACCATGAGAAACTCTGGGCCACATTAAAAAGCATAGGCATACCAGAACACCTGTTCATTCTCTTGCACAATCTGTACATTGATCAGGAAGCAACAGTTCAAACAGAGCAAGGAGAAACAGAATGGTTTAAAATAAGCAAAGGTGTACGACAAGGCTGCATACTTTCCCCCTATCTGTTTAATTTATATGCAGAACAAATCATCAGAGAAGCAGGATTGTAAGAAGACAACAGAGGTGTGAAGATTGGTTGGAGACTCATCAACAATCTTTGCTATGCTGATGATACCACATTACTGGCTGAAAGTGAAGATGATCTGAAACATTTGCTTCTCACGATCAAGGAACATAGTCTTAAAATGGTCCTGCACCTTAATGTAAAGAAGACAAAGATCATGACAACTGGCAAAATCAATAAGTTCATCGTTGATGGAGAAGAAATTGAAATTGTGGACAACTTTAACCTACTTGGATCAACTATCAATAAAGAAGCAACAAGCAGTCAAGAAATCTGACAATGCATTGCTCTTGGCAGAATGGCTATGAAAGACCTAGACAAGATTCTCAAGAGCAGAGATGTCTCTCTGCATACAAAGATTCAACTCGTTCAAGCCATGGTATTTTCAATAACATCATATGGATGTGAAAGTTGGACAGTGAAAAAGGATAGACAGGAAGAAAATTGATGTCTTAAATCATGGTGCTGGTGGTGAATACTGCATATACCATGGACTGCCCGAAGAACAAACAGTCAGTACTAGTGGAGATTAAACCTAAGCTTTCTTTAGAAGCTCAGATGACAAGACTTTGACTTTCATACTTTGGACACATCATGCAAAGAGAGAGATCATTAGAGAAAGACATCATGCTTGGCAAGATAGAAGGTCAACGCAAAAGAGGAAGGCCAGCAATGACATGGATCGATACAGTGCCAGTCTGTCAATGAGCTGCCTGACTGAAAACTGAACATAATTTAGGACAACTCTCCAGAGGGTCGCCATGTGTCGATACCGACTCAATGGCACTTAACAACAACAACAACAACAGAGGGAGCATATTATATTATACACCTCAGTCACATAAATTACATTCTAGAAGCGTGAAGGAATAAGAATCTGCTCCATACACACAAAGAATCAAAATAGATGTATTAGATCTCACATAGATGTGGCTAGCTGTTTTTTGACTTATAGAACAGCTGAGGAAAAGATAGGGACTTTGGTAAGCCTTTTTCTCCATTTCTCAATAGGTACCAAAGCTTCTACTACTGAAATATGGCTGGAAACACTGGGCTGTCAAAGCTGTTGACTCCATTGCAGCTTCTGCCGTCGCACAGATAGAGTCTGATCCCAGGTGAAGGACTGGTTCCATATGGAAGATGCTTGCAAGTTGCATCCCTCATGAAAAAAGTGGAGGAACTGAAAGAGGAGGTAGTGAGACTGAGAAGCATTCATGAGAACAAGAGCAACATTGATGAAATGCTTCTTGAGGCATCAAAGATCTCCAACTGAGGGAAAGATTGTATGATACTGAAAGAAGACAGCTGGACACAGGTCACCAGAGCTTGTAGAATTAAAACCCCAACTCTACCTTCCCTTAAACTGAATAACCAATATGCAACCCTGGAAGTGGAAGAGGTGAGAACATCCTAGGAACCAGAATTCAAAAATCCCAAAATTGCTGAATCAATGACCATTAGGAAGCATAGAGTGGTGGTGGTTGGTGATTCCCTTCTGAAGGATACAGTTGTCCATCTGCTGACTAATTATGATGTCCCAGGAGATGTGCTCTCTAACAGGTACCAAAATCCAAATATTACGGAATGTTTGCCAAGACTCATGAAGGCTATGACTGTTACCCGATACTGCCCATTCATGTTGGCAAAAATGATACTGTTAGGTACTGTACTTTTCCAAATGTATCAAGAGTGACTTCATGGCTCTGAGAGAGAGGGTGAAGCAGATGTGTGCACAGGTAATGTTCTCCTCAGTCCTCCCTGTTGAAGTTAAAGGCTGAGGCAGGAAAACTCACATCCTAGAGATGATTGCATGGCTGTGTGGATAGTGTCATTGAGAGCGTTTCAGCTTCCTGGATCATGGGATCATTTTCCATGAGTTGCTATACAGAGATGGCTTCCACCTATCAAAGAACAGGTGTCATGTCTTCTGCAGCAGACTGGCTAATGTACTGAAGAGGGCTTTAACTAGGGTTGTCAGGGATAGTTGAACAAAGCTCAGATAAGTAAAACATTTACCTCTGTAGAAATGGGGAAAAAGGATAGCATCTAGAAAGTGGTAAATACTAATGCCGGTACTATGGGAAATATGATTCTGGATATATTTATTTATTTATTTTATTTAGCTGTATTTATATTCCGCTTTTCACCAGGTCAAAGCGGTCAATTGGGTGATACATTTAACACAAGGGGATATGACACACATACGTTAATACTTACAGGGAACATGGGTAATGGAGGGTTAAGTGGCTTGCCCAAGACCACAAGGAGTGCCTATAGGACTAGAAATCCCAGTCCCTCCGGTCTGAGATTGCTGTCCCCAGGTGGGACTTGAACCCCCGGCCCTCCGGCCTAAAGTACCTTGTCCTAACCACTAGACCACTCCTCCCTCATTAGAGGTTCTAATGAAAGAGGCTGACTTGGATTTCATGGCGTTCATGGAGAATCATGACTGGGATATAATTAATCTATTTAGGATGGTCAGGGTAGTAATAAAGGGAGGAGGTATGGCATTATATGTAAAAAAAATAATATTAAAGAATTGCAGGGCTTACAAGGTAAGGAGGGAGGCACTGTTGGTTAATCTAGAGAGAAGAAATGAAATATCCATTTGCATTGCTGTGGTATACAGATGTCCATTGCAGGCAGAAGAAATTGGCAGAGATTTAATTGAAGACATTCACAATATTATTAAAGAAATGCTATTGATGATTTCAGTATGCTAGATGTTGATTGGAACATCCCTGCTGTCATCTAGAAGTTGAGAGATCATGCATTCTCCATAGGGAGAACTATTCTGGCAACTGCTAATGGAACCCATGCAGGAGGAGGCCATGCTGGATGTCAAGCTTACTACTGGATAGAGTGTTTCTGATATTATCTGGCATCCAGTGATCATCAGGTGATGTGGTTTTGTATTAGGACATGGGCAAAGATGGTTTATTTAAAAGTGAGGGTCCTAGACTTTAGGAAAACAAAATTTGGCAAGATTAGGGAATATTTCAAGGAGGAGTTAGTTGGATGGGAACATCTGAGAGATGTGGAAAAGCAGTGGGTGAAACTGAAAGGGAATATTTTAAGGGCAACAAACATTTTTGTTAGGAAAGTAAATAAATGGAAAAGGAGGCCACTATATTTTAAAAAAGAAGTCATTAAAGGTAAGGAAAAAGAGGTTAGACTTCATAAAGTACAAGAGATCACAATAAGAGAGAGTTTTCCCAAATATTGTTGTTTGTATAAGAGTAGTCAAGAAAGCAAAGATGCAAATGGTAGAAAAATAATCAATGCAGATAGGTTAGTAGCAGGAGGAAGTGCTAAAGTGGTATTGTCAGGTTTGAAGATGAAAGGGAGGAATATGTAGAAATTGCCAAATTTGAAACGTGACGATAGCTGCTCAAAGCCCGCACATCCATGGCTCCCCATTTTAAAACTGGATGAACAATTGAACGTTTCAGTATGGGAGGAGACTGTAGATACCTGGCGGAAAATAACTATTCTCAATGGACAGCAGAAATGGACCCATGAATTCCAAAGCACCATACAATATCACAGCTGAACAGGGATCTACCGCAGAGCCACCAGATTTCAATCCCTTTAACCTTAAAGTAACTTTCTCCATTGACACGTGCCAAAAATTACACCATACAACCACAACATGATTAACAGAACAAATAGGATTTCAAACATCCAAATCTAGATAAATTCCAATATAGGACTGCAAATCAACCTCTTTGGCTAAGCAATAGTTTGTAATAGCATCAGCATAGGAAGAAGCAACAGGCTGTGCCACTGCTGGGCTTTCCACCAAATCTTTGACAACTTAAAACAGTTCATGAGAGGAGCTGAGCATAGAATATAATACTGTTACCAAAAAATAGGTAGAAAACGAACTGGTTTTATTCAAACAGCACCGGTCCTTTGTTCAGTCTTAAAAGTCCAAGGGCTCACAGTCAGGGAGATCATCCTAGACAAAATATTACATCTAGTTGATTCCCTCCAATACCTTGGCATAATCCTCGATTCTGCCCTATCCTTCCGGGCCCATCTCTCTTCCCTTATTCGTCGCTGCTTTCTTTCACTTTGACAGATATGTACCGTTCATCCTTTCCTCTTTGTCCCCTCCCTAACCACCTTTCTTCTTGTCTTAGTCATGTCTAAGATCGATTATTGCAACATTGTTTACCTTGGATTCCCCCAATATCAATTGCATTGCATTCAGCTCATCCAAAACACAGCTGCCCACTTCAAACCTATCACTCCACTTATTTATTTATTCATTTAACATCTTTTTTTATACCATCTTTCTACAAGTCAAGACTGTTCACATATAACACAGTGCTTGAACATTAAACAACTTTAGCCAAATATGCTCATTGCATTTAACATTACATTTAACAGCAGCGCAACAGGTACTGTATTGGGGTGAAAAGAGGTCATGAACCTAACTATATACACTGAGATAGGAAGTAATGCTAGTTGTGGGGAGAAGTTTCTATTGAGGTCTGGACCATAGTGCTCCAAGAATAGCAGGGTTTTTAACTTATCGTGGAAGTCAACTGTGCATTTGAAGGATCTTGTTTGGGGTGGTAGGGAATTCCGAAGTGATGGGGCATAGAGTGAGAATGCTCTGCTGTTAGCCTTTGGCTACTCATAGGTTTATCTGGTGGTATGTCCAGCAGGTTGAGTGTATTTTGCCTCCTGGGCCTACTGTTGGCACATTTTGCTATTAATGATGTGAGACTGGCTGCTGATAGATTATTTATAATCTTGTGAGTACTAAGGATAACTTTATATTTTATTCTGCTCGTAATAGGTAGCCAGTGAAGCTGTTTGAAGAGTGGAGTGATGTGGGTTTGATGGGATTTTCCTAGTATGACTCTTGCTACTATGTTTTGTGCCAATTGCATAGGATATACTGTGCTCTTTGGGAGACCATGATAGATTGTGTTGCAGTAATCGAATATGGGGGTGATGATAGCTTGGCACATTGTGTGGAAATCCATAGGGATTAGGAGTTTGTGTAGCTTTTTTATGATCTGGAGTTTGTGATAGACTGATTTGGTGGTGCTGTTTACTTGCTGTTGCAAATTGAGTTCTTGATCTAGTGTGATGCTTAGGTAATTGAACTCCGTTTTGACTGTGATCACTATGATGTTTATCATGATTGTTGGTGGTGGGTTGAAGTTTGGGTCTCTCGTGATGTGTAAGATTTCAGTTTTGTTATGATTGATGTTTAAATTGTGCATTGCAAGCCACTGAGTGATTGCTGCAAAGCAATTAGAAATTTTGGTGTAATCCAGAGAGTTGGTGTAAAGATCATGATGTCATCTGCATATAGTAGATATTTAATGTTGAAACGCCTAATGACTTCGCATAAAGATTGGATGTAGATATTGAATAGAATAGATGACAGTGCAGATCCTCTGGGTACACCTTGGCAGAAGACAAATGGAAGGGATTTTTGGGTTCTTATTTTTATTTGCTGTATGTGGTCAGATAAGTAGAACTGAAACCATTTTACAGTGTTGCCTTGGATACAAATATTGTGTAGTCTGTTTAGTAGATATTGATGAGAGACTGAGTCAAAAGCAGATGAAATGTCTATGAAAATAAGTATGAATCCCTGCAATATGTTCTCATTGCCTTTGATTAAGATGTTGAACAGGGAGGTGAGGAGGGTTTCTGTAGACATGGACAGATAAAGGGATACCAGAATCCCCAATATGTAATTGAAGATGGATGAATTTCTTGATACAAAATGTGTTTAGAAGTTTGACTTTTCACTTACTTCCTCTTAAATAGAATAGGATATCATGATCATGAGTTCTGTGTAACCGTCTTTAAAATAGATGGAACAGTGTTAACGCAAGCATAAAGAACATAGGCTATGAACTGTGCAACCATAGTTCATTGTACAGTCACTGCTGACAAAACATAATTTTTGCAACTTTTGCAATTATAAATTTTATCTAATATACTGTAATCAGATCTTACTCTGTAAAAAGAACTTTGGTGACACCTTGTGTTATTTCATGGTTATAATAAATGACTGTTACTTCCTCTTTTTCTCTAATAAAAAGGAGCTTTTTAGGAGGAGGACTTTGAATTCAATAAGCGTGGAATTATGCATGTTCATAACCCGCTTGTTGTCTTCCCTCTGAGCTCAAAGACTAGTAACACCTTGTGTGTGTGTGTGATTGTGTTCTGTATTACTCTCTGCCTGTCTCTCACTGCTTGATGGACCAGAGACCTAAAGAGCCATGGTATTGTGGTCAGATCATGGAGTTTTCTTCAGTTGGTGCCATACTCGGATCTCTGTGTTCCTTCAGCAGTTGGAAACAGCAGACAAGTCTCAAGGACACAGGCAGTGGTTGTGTGAGTATACTAAAGAATTGACAGTTATTTGTGTGTATATTGTGATTATGGAGTTTTCTTCAGTTTCCACACTGTGCCATGGGTGGAAACCATGTTGTTGCAGATCTAGAGGTGAGTGTTGGTCCAGATTATCTTGCAGTTGAGATTGCACTGCTTTTTCAATGATCTTAGCTATGAGTGGGAAGCTGGAAAATTGGTCTGTATGAGGTTGGGCAGGATGTGTCTGAGTTGGGCTTCTTTAGGATAGGATTGCTTGAGTGGGGGGGGGGGAGGGATCCTTGTTTTAGTGAGTCATTGACCATGATATGGAGGAATGGGATAAGGTGTGGTCTTGCTATCTTGATCCAGGAGACTGGGCAGGAGATGAATGGAGAGGTTGTGTTTGGCGATGATAATATACTGTCGAGCTGTTCGTGGCTGATGGAGTTGAAGGTGATCCAATGGCTATCTTTATTTGTCCAGTTGCAATGGGAGGGAAGCTCAGGTTTGCTGTATATACTTGTGCTCTGTGTGGCTTGTAGGTATAGCACCATGTGATGAGGATTGAGTGTGCTCCCGTTATGTGTTGAGGTGGGATTCTTTGAGTGAATTTGCTATATTGAATAGCTCTCTAGGCTTGTTAATTGCAGTCATGATTAGGTTGGTGTAATATTTATTTATTTATTTAACTGCATTTATATGCCACTTTTCACCGGGTCAAAGTGGTTTAACAAAAAGGGGGAGGGGACAGTAATCAATTTACAGAGGGGGGTGGGTGCCTTCACTGAGGGCGTCAATAGTGATGATCCGAACAGATAGTAATGATTTAGACAATTGACATGAGTCTCTTAGTAGGTAGTTTTGGGGATATGCCAGAAGGACTGGGGGTTGTCAGTGATGGATGTCTGTTTCTGGTCCAAGGTATCCATGAAACAGGATGTTTTTTAGTTGTTTCCAAAATGTGGAGAGGTCACCATTATTTCTGATTTGGCTCGGTAGGGAGTTCCAGAGGGAGGGTGCGTACAGTTCGAAAGCTCTGTTGCAGGTTCGTTGATTGCACTTTGTTCATTCATGGGGGATAGTAAGGGTGTTGTTGGTGGTCTGTTGGGTTGTTCTGTTGTGGGTGGGCTGGGGTAGTAGGGAGCGGAGGTAGGAAGTCTGCGTTTGATAGAGGGCTTTGTGGATAAGCAGGGCAGATTTGTATTTGATCCTTGCTTCGAGTGGTAGTATGTGCAGTTCTCTCAGGACTGGAGTGATGTGATCGTGTCTTTTTGCTTTCTGGATGATTCTTGCAGTGGTGTTCAAGGCAGTTCGTAGTGGGTTGGTGTGGGTGGCGGGTATTCTGTGATAGATTATATTGCAGTAGTCCAGTTGGGGGAGCATCATAGCCTGCATGACTGTTCTGAAGTCCTGTGGATCAATGAGTAGTCTGAGCCGTTGTATCATTTTTGCTTTGTGGAATATTGTTCTGGTAGTCCTTTTAATCTGTTGAGTAAATGTGAGTGCCTGGTCTATGGTGATTCCCAAATAATTTATGTGGGGTTGAATCTGTATTTGGGTGGTTCCCAAGATGAGGTGTGGAGGTGGGGTGGAGTTTGGATCCTTGGTTACTATGAGGGCTTCAGTTTTTTTTAATGTTGATGGATAGATTGTTCCTTTGTAGCCAGACGGAGACCTCAATGAAGCAGTCTGACAGGTGGTCGTTTGTTGGGTTGGTGGTTGTGATTGGCCCATACAGCATTATGTCATCTGCGTATATATGGTAGTTGATGTTATGATCTTGTATGATTGAGCAGAGTGGTTGCAGGTAGATGTTGAAGAGCATGGCGTATAGTGTGGAGCCCTGCGGTACTCCTTGATGCTGTTGAAAGGGGGGGGGGGGAGGTTGCCATCTTCATGCAGATCAGTTGTTGTCTATTGGTCAGGTAGGAGCGGAACCATTGTAGTACATAGTAACATAGTAAATGATGGCAGATAAAGACCAGCATGGTCCATCCAGTTTGCCCAGCAATACGGCAGGAGTAGGTGCACCTGTCTCTCTGTGCAGGCCACCCCTCCCCATGTCTTTGTTTAGGGGTGGACACCCCTATTTGTTGAGAAGTTAGTTGGTTCAGTTTATATTGTTTTTATCCTGTTGTTGTAAAGGGATCCTCTGTGCTTGTCCCATGCTGTTTTGAATTCCGTCACCGTGTTTGCCCCCACCACTTCCATCGGGAGGGCATTCCAAGCGTCCACCACCCTTTCAGTGAAAAAATATTTCCTGACATTGCCTTTCAATTTTCCACCTTGCAGCTTCATGTTATGCCCTCTAGTTTTGCAGCTTCCACATCTTTGGAAGAGGTTTGTTTGTTCATCGTTCCTCTTTAAGTATTTAAAGGTCTGAATCATATCTCCCCTATCTCTCCTCTCCTCCAAAGTGTACATATTTAGGTCTTCAAGTCTCTTCTCATAAGGCTTCTGACGCAGGCTCCAAATCATTTTGGTCACCTTCCTCTGAACAGTTTCCTGTCTTTTTACATCTTTTGCAAGATATGGTCTCCAAAACTGAACACAGTATTCCAGGTGAGGCCTCACCAGCGACCTGTACAGTGGCATAAGTACCTCTTCCTTTCTGCTGGTAATCCCTCTTTGTATGCAGCCCAACATCCTCCTGGCTTTTGCCACCGCCTTGTCGCACTGTTTTGCCACCTTGAGATTATCAGAGATAATCACACCAAGGTCTTTCTCCTGAACCATGCACACCAACCTCTCGCCTCCTATTGCGTACATTTCCCTTGGATTTCTGCTACCTAAGTGCATGACACTGCACTTTTTCGCATTAAATCGTAATTGCCAAGCATTAGACCATTCTTCCAGCTTTGTAGATCTTTCCTCATGTTATCCACTCCCTCGGGGGAGTCCACTCTGTTGCAAACTTTTGTGTCATCTGCAAAAAGACAGACTTTTCCATTCAGTCCTTCAGCAATATCACTCACAAATACATTGAGCAGTGCCGGGCCCAGGACTGAACAATGGGGCACCACACTAATTACATTACTTTCATCCGAGTGAGCTCCATTTACCATCACCTTCTGTCTGTCAGTCAACCAATTTCTAATCCAGTTTACCATCTTGGTACCCATCCCAAAGCTACTGAGTTTATTGACAAGCCTCCTATGAGGAGCAGTATCAAAGGCTTTGCTGAAATCCAGGTAGATGACATCCATCACATGCCCCTGATCTAGTTCCTTGGTCACCCAGTCAAAGAACTCAATCAGATTTGTTTGGCAAGACCGTTTTTCAGTAAAACCATGTTGCCTCGGATCTTGCAACCTGTTGGTTTTGAGAAAGTTCACTATTTGCTCTTTCAGGGGTGCCTCCATTACTTTTTCCGCCACCGAGGTAAGGCTCACGGGTCTGTAGTTTGACACTTCTTCCCTGTCACCACTTTTGTGTAGAGGTACGACATCAGCCATTCTCCAGTCCTGAGGAACCTCTCCTCTTTCCAAGGATCTGTTGAATACATCCTTTAATGACCCTGCAAGAACCTCTCTGAGCTCTTTCAGTATCCTGGGATGTATCCCATCCGGTCCCAAGGCTTTGTCCACTTTCAGTTTAGCAAGTTGTTCCAACACCTCATCTTCTGTGAATGGTGTGGTATCTACTACATTCCCATTTTTATATTTGGGTGTCACAACTGGTCCATCTCCAGGATTTTCTTTAGTAAAAACAGAGCAGAAGTATTTGTTTAGCAATTTCGCTTTTTCTATGTCACTTTCCACGAGTCCTTTCCTAGCACTTCTGAGTCCTGCAATTCCAACTCTGATCTTCTTCCTTTTCCGAATATACCTGAAGAAAGTTTTGTCGCCACCCTTAACATCTTTAGCCATCTTTTCCTCTGCCTTTGATTTTGCTATCCATATTTCTCTTTTTGACTCTTTGAGTTTGAACCTGTATTCATTTCTATGTTCTTCTGTTTGCAAGCTTTTGAATTTTGCGAAAGCTGTGTTTTTTGCCTTTATTCCTCTTGTTTTTGTTTGCTTTTTTTACATATTTGTCTGTTGCCCCTTTTATTGCCACCTTTAGTTTAGCCCATTGCAATTCCACTTCCCTTATCTCCTTCCACCCCGTCATCTCCTCTTTTAGGTACTCGGCCATTTTATTGAAGTCATTGTTTTTGAAGTTTAGGACTTTGAGCTTGTTATGTTTGGCCTGTACCTTGGCTTTTATCTCAAACCACACCGTGTGATGATCGCTGTTGCTCACAGGGGCACTCACGCAGACATTCAACATGCTATCACGGTTGATGAGTACTAAATCCAGTGTTGAGCTTTCCCTGGTTGGTTCCATGACCATTGTCTAAGTGATGCATCTTGGAGAGCATCTACAATTTTTTTGCTTCTTTCCAGATGTGCAGAAGGAGTACGTAATCCAATCCACATCAGGTAGATTAAAGTCACCCAAAATGATCGCTTCCCCCTTTGTGGCTATCTTGGCAATATCTATTATCAAATCATTATCTATCTCTTCTAATTTGAGTCGGAGGTCTGTAGACTACAGCAGTATGGATGACAGTGCCATCTCCTCTTTCCAACGCAATCCAGAGCGCTTCTTCTTTTCCCCATGTCCCCTGCATTTCAGTAGCTTTAATATTGCTTTTGACATACAAGGCTACTCCTCTTCCTTTTCCATTTTCTCTGTCTCTTCTGAATAGATTATAGCCAGCTATGGCTATATCCCAATCATGCGATTCATTAAACCATGTTTCTGTAATGGCCACAATGTCCAAGTCCGTTTCCACCATTAGGGCTTCCAGGTCCGGAACTTTGTTGGCTAAGTTTCGAGCATTTGTGCTCATTGCTTTCCAGCATTTACCTGGCTTGTGTGTATTTTGCATTGATTTTGTTCTGCCCACTTGTTTTTGATGTGTGGTTTAAAAGTGTGGCTGTTTCTGATATTATTCTGCTTTTGCGTGCCGGTCTTGACATTCCACATCCATCACCCCCTTTTCCTAGTTTAAATGCATATCCACATACTGCCTGAATTTTTCACTTAGGATTCTTTTCCCTGCGACAGAGAGATGTAGACCATCAGCACAGTATAGTCTCTTGTTGGTCCATCTGTTTCCCCAGTCACCAATAAATCTGAATCCTTCTTGTTTGCACCAGGTCTGGAGCCATGTATTAAAGCTGTTAATGTGATGCAGCCTTTTTGTCCCCTTACCAAGAAAAGGCAGAACCTCTGAGAATGCAACAGTGTTAACAACGGGCTTGAGTTTCTCTCCCAGAGATTGGAAGTCCTTTTGGACTGTAGAGGCACTGTTTCTAGCCAGGTCATTTGTGCCCAAGTGGATAACAACATCAAGTTTGGAGTGTTCACTTTTTGCGCTAAGTACTTCAACAATTTGGTTTGTATTCCTGCTGGCTGTCAAGTCTGGTAGGCACATGACTATCTTCTCTCCTTTGAACTGTGTTCCCAAGTTGGTGCCTCTGATGATGGAATCTCCAAGTAGTAGTAGTTTTCTGTTTGGTGAGGTTTTCTTCATATTTGGTGCTTTAGCAGGAGATTGGGCATTGTCTGACTCATTTAAGGGCCCTTCAGTTTCATTGGATTGAGCATCCTCATTAGCCAAGGCACAGAAGGCATTATGCAGGGATATCTCTTGATGTATAGGATGTCTCTGCATTACAGGTCGCAATCTTCCAGAACCCACTGTGATCCATTTGTTCCTGGGGTGTTTGATTCTTTGTGGGAGCGGTGGTGGACTTTGTTCAGTTTGTATCCTAGAAGAGGTGTGTTTCATTGCAGCTGTTTCCTCCCTCAGTAGAGTCACTTCTTTATGCATGGCAGCTAGGTCTTTCTTAGTAGAGTCAGTACGTCATACATGACAGCTGACCTGAGGCACATAGGACAAGCTCTTAGGCTCCAAATGATTCATCTTGGAATGAAAGTACCGCAGTTATTGCACTGAATACACAACATGTTGGTTAAGCAGTCCCAGAAGAGAAAGAAGAAGAAGAAAGGATGAAGGAGATGTGGACTTTAACCCAAGTAAGAAAGGGTAGATGGCACGTATGTGACCACTATAAAGGCAATGTAGCCCCTGGGGTGGGTGGGGTGAGGGGTAGGGTGAGCGGGAACCTAAGTGTCTGTAGCGAGTAGGCTGATCCTGAACCGTGGGCACACACAGATATCTGATGTAAGTCTATACAAGGAAAGCAGTCCAAATGCCCCCAAGCTTAGTCTAAACCCACAGTTAAAAGCTATAATTGTGATCCCCCCAAAAATCAACAGAATTTATAGATTTAAGCCAGCAGAGAAGATAGAAAGGTTTGTTCTTAGCGTAATGGAGGCTTCTCAGATTTTTCAAAACTGGCTCAGACCAGTGTCAGGCCGGGTGTGCAATGTTCCAAATCAGCTCCTCCCTGGGAATAGGGTTTCACCAACCAGTGCAGCAGGGGTAAAAACCTAGTTAACTCTCTATCTGCCACACACACTGATATCTGATGTAAGTCTATACAAGGAAAGCAGTCCAAATGCCTCCAAGCTTAGTCTAAACCCACAGTTAAAAGCTATAATAGTAATCCCCCCAAAAATCAACAGTTAGAATTTATAGATTTAAGCCAGCAGAGAAGATAGAAAGATTTGTTCTTAGCGTAATGGAGGCTTCTCAGCTTTTGCCAAACTGGCTCAGATTTCCTGTAGTCTGTGTAGGAGAATGCTATGGGAGATGGTGTCAAAGGCTACGGATATGTCCAGGAAGAGCATGGTATATCCAGAGTGTTTGGTCTGCATGCCTTTGATAAGGGTGTTCAATAGCGTTGTCATGAGGGTCTCGACTCCATGGTATGGGCGGAATCCGTGTTGTTACGGGTCCAGTATGTTGTTGGTATCTAGGTGGTCTTGAAGTTGCTGTTGAATTATCTTCTCCATGATTTTGGTGGTGAATGGGAGACTTGCTATTGGTCTAAAGGAGGCTGGGTTGAGTGGGTCCAGGTTGGGTTTTTTTAGGGTTGGACGGATGATAGAGGTCTTGAGGATGTCTGGTATGTGTTCTTGCTTGAGGGATTCATTGACAGTGTGGGTTAGGGGTGTGCTTATGTCTTCTTTGGATTTCTTTATCAACTCTGCAGGGCAGGGATCTAGTGAAGAGGTGGTGATGTTTAGGCAGGAGATAGTGGATTCTATTTGTTCTTTTGTGACTGTTTTGAATGTGTTCCAGTCTGTGACTTTGGTGGCATGGTAGGTTGTTGATGTTGCATTCAGTTGTGGGTTGTTTGGTTGTTGGAGCTGTTTATATTGGCATGCTAGTAGTTCTGGTGGGATGTTCGGAAGCTGCTCGGAGTGGCTGGGTGCTTTTGTTAGCTTCTTGACAATCTCAAAGAGCTCACGTGGTTTGTTTATTGAGGTATTTATGATTTTTGAGTGGTAGGTTCTTTTTGCTTTTTCAGTTTCTGTGTGGTAGGTGTCAAGTTCACTCATGTATTTTGCTTTGTCTGCTCTGTTTTTGGTCTTTCTCCATTTTCTTTCGGTTCTTCTGAGTTGGGTCTTTAGCTTCTGTAGGTCTGGGGTATACCATCTGGCTCTTGTCACAGCAGTTCTGATTCTGGTGCTGGTTGTTGTTGCACAGGATGCAGAAGCGATTGTAGTGTTCCAGTTGTTGATCAGGTTGTCAATATTGGAGGAGTTTGATTGGAGTTTGGGTAATATTTGTGCTAGGAAGTCGTCTTTGTTAAATGGTTTGAATCTTCTTTTAAGTTGGTTGTTCTCTCTGACGGTGGTGTGATTGTATATGTGGGTAATGTTGATGAGATGGTGGTCAGATCATGGCACACATGTGATCTTTGGGTTCGTACATGAAGTGGTGCTTTGGGGGAGTTCAGGAATATCAGATCAAGTGTGTTCCCTTTTTTGTGTGTTGGATCGTATATGATCTGGGTTAGGTCCATTGCTTCCATAGCATTGATGAAGGCTTTGGCATGTTTATCCTGTAGTGAGGGGAGGTTGAAGTCTCTGAGGATTAATTGTTCTTTTGTGGAGATGGCGCTCTCTGATACCTCTAGATCTGCAACAACATGGTTTCCTGCTTGGTTCTGATGGTGAGTTCGCAATATTTGTTCAGCTCCTGTAAATATTGTATTTGAGTATGTTTGTCCAGGGTGCTTCTCCACCTACCTTCAAGGTGATGTAACTTGCATTTCAGTTCCATTAGTATAGTTGAATACCAGGGTGTGGTGTTTTGCCATTTGTTTTTGTTGACTGTTGTTGGGACTTGGGCAGCAACTGAGATTGTTATGCTCCATTTGTTTATCAACAAATCTAGGTGTTCATCTGCGGAGTGAGTTGTTCGTTTTGGGGTAATTCACTTCTCATCCATTATCACTGGCTCCTGGTACAGTTCTGCCCTAATACAAACTGCTTATCCTGGTTCATCGTGTCTTACATTCTGGTCTTCCCCATTATCTTTTCGATTCCCTTATTCTCCATTCATCACATTACACCTTCTGAGACATCCTTGTTGACCATTTGCACCTCACCTCCGCTTTCCAAGCTCGACTCACATCAACTCGCTCATCTGCCTTCTACGTCCTTGCCCCTGCCTTCTGGAATTCCCTTCCCTCTACCCTCAGATTCAAGTCTTCCCATAACCAGATTCAAATCCCTCCCCTTCCTTACCTTTTCCTTCCTAATATGATTGGTTTTAACTGTCCTATAATTTTGTGGCATTCTTTTCTGTCTTTATTTTATCTTTGTTTTTAATTTTGTACACCGTCCTGCTGCTCATGTGAAGGGCAGTTAAGCAAATCCAATAAAACAAAAACATAAATACAAAAGTCATTTTTATAGCAAAAAGAAGCTAACCATTAAATTATCTTAACTAGATGGAAGGATGGATGACCAATGGACTTAATAACTGCTTATCCTATTGCTGCTCTCTGTGATTTAGGGGTCTTGTTTACTGAAGGTCTTTTCACATTGTGTATCCATGGGAAAACTGCTTAGTAAACAGGACCGTTGGGCAAGTCACTTAACCTTCCATTGCCTCAGGTACAAGCGTAGATTGGAAACCCTCTAGGGACAGGGAAACACCTACTGCATCTGAATGTAACTAGCCTTTAACTTCTGAGAAAAGATGTGAGCTAAATCCATATTCTTTTATCTCTTTGGCTGTCAAAAGGAAAAGGGCATTTAAACAGACTGTACTGCCGAAGCACTAAAGAATGTGTATAAAATCAGGCAGCAAACATAAAAACAAACTAAACCCAAACTGAAAACAGGTGCTAAGACCAAAGGCACACTAAAAAAAAAAAAAAAAAGGTGCTGGCCAGAGCCAAGATCTGTTTTTACTTCAAAAATCAGAATAGCCACAGCACATAGCATTAAACACATTATATAGAGCACTCGCTTGCATCAATCCTTAAATAAATAGTTTTCTCATCATCCTTTCATCCATTTGGCAAGCCTTCATATTTTGACAATTTTTTTAAAAAGTATTGAAGTTCTGATACAGCAGTTCTAATGTTTAAAATGGCGTCTTATGGATTCCTAAGTCAAACTGATATCATTTCTCCATCCTAAGTATCATTGATATTGACAGTCTCCAGTGAAGAGTTGGACAGAAAGATCCATGAGAGAATGAACCACCATCTAGCAGGAATTGCTGTATTAACTCCGATTCCAAGGCAGGTATCCTGAAATTGAGCCAACAAAGGATGTTAGCCTCGCTACCAGCAACTGTCATCCAAATTCTCATCATAATATTTGAGACCTTAAATGCCTTTGAATATATCGAGCCCTAAAATTCAAATGCTTACACACCATACTTTCTACTTGGGTTATCCATTATACCTCTCCCTTTACTCATTTCCTACATGCCATCAAGGCTATTAAGATATTCTCAAGCCAGTTTCTTAATGGTCCCATCTTACCATACGATACCATTTGAATGGATGCATACTTTAATGTTTACCTTCTGGGCTTCTCCATCATTCAATATCCAGACTGAAAGTTCTTTTTTTTGTTTGTGTTTCAGTTATTACCATTGAAAGCTATTTATGAATATGACATCCACAGTCAATCATAGGAAAACAAATATGTAATAGAAACATGCAAGTCATCTAGTCCATGCCAAGGAGGAAAGCACACTCAATACCACATCTAGAACTCAAGGAGCTATCCATCCCAATTAAATTAATCAATTACCCTTTTTACTTATCCAGACTAAAAAAAACGTAAGGGGTATGAATTTCGAGAAAATCTTCTAACTGAGCAGTATCAAAAAAGTATGTTTTCCCTTGAAACATAACTAAACATTTAAAAGGAAATTTTAGGAGGACAGTTGCCCCCAAAGCCAGCATATGAGGTTTCAAGCCGAAAAGGGCCTTCTGCCTCAAATGATTTGGTCTAGAGACATCAAGAAAAACACAAATGTTTTGTCCACAAAATAGTACATCTTTCTTTTGAGAATGCAATTTCCAGAACTTATTTGTTTCCATTTTGGAAAAGAAAGAAACAAGTAATATTGTACGTGTAGGAATTACATCTTGAGAAGACTCCAAGGCTGTCTAGTGAGGCAATTTGGTCCAGCCTGCCCTCACTTTGCAATTATCATCTAGAACCTCTAGGTAAATAATATATTAGAAATGTTTAATCCTTCCACATCAGAATACGACAATACCTCTTTCAAATACTTCTGAAATAATATTAATGGAGACATATAATGGGTTTGAAGAAAATTCAAAATGAACATTTTTTGCCCTAGAGGAATTCTCAAAAAATTGAAACTGGCGATGAAGTGAGAGGCTATCCATCATAGAAGAAACTACAGCCTGCAATGTAGAAATATGGGCCTCAGGCTTTCCGAGATGAAAGTCCGTATCGGTCAAGTTAACTTCCTGATCTGCAAATTTTGCCACAACTTCCTTAGTAAACTCAGATAATGGCTGTAAAGTATCAGTCATGGAAGCCTCTGTATGAGTTACCACTTCCTAGATATCCTTCAATGAAATATCTTTAATCTGTAAAGAGTGACATTTCAAGCCCAGCTTCAGCAGCCACTACTGGAAACTGGACTACAGTTGTAGTCAACATTATTGGACCCTTGCATTTTAGGTATGTTGTGTACAATACCTTGAGAAATAATTGGAAATATTCCAATGGTATGTCATCATAATATTGTAATAGTATGTTCAAAGGTATATAACAAGAAAAAGATGTCTGTGCAACATAGACGTAGCAATTTCTGGGAAACAAACAAAATATGACCTGGACAGGATTAATGGCACCCTTCACTAATATTTGGTTGCACAACCATTGGCAGTGATGACAGCCTCCAAATGTTTCTTGTAGCTATCTGTAAGTTTCATACATCTGTCTGCTGGTAGTTTCTCACACTCTTCAACTGCGATTTGTTCCAGCTCATTAATGTTTCCAGGATTCCTTTTACCAATGGCAGATTTCAGCTCTTTCCAACAGTTCTTGACTGGATTGAGATCAGGACTCATTGCTGGCCAGTTTAAAAAACAGTCCATTTGATCCTTTTTAACCATTCTTTTGTACTTTTGGATATGTTTTGGGTCATTGTCCTGGAGGACCCATGACTTTTGTCCCAGATGTAGCTGTCTGACACTAGGTAGCACATTTCACTTCAAAATACCTTGGTCGTTCTCTGACTTCGTGAATCATTTAATATGTTCCAGGCTTCCAGTTCTTGAGACAGAAAAACAGCCCCACAACATTATGGAACCTCCACCATATTTAACTATAGGGAGGGAGTTTTTCCCTTATAAGCTTCATTTCTTTGCCTATAAATGTATCGCTGGTCTGCATTGCCAAGGATCTCAAGTTTGGTTTCATCTGTCCACAAACATTTTCCCATGATTGTGGTTTCTCAAGGTGGGTTTGGGCAAAGATCAGGCATGCTTTTTATGTCTGTCTTTGAGCAGTGGGGTCCTCCTTAGCCTTCACCCATGAAGTCTTTCTTTGTTTAGTGCACAGCATATGGTGTGGGTTGAAACCATCACTGCAGATTGCTCTAGGTCAGCCTTAAGCTCTTTGGATGTTATATGTGTTTTTTTTCCAAGTTTGCACTAACCTTCAAATACTTCTTGGATTAATTTTCCTCTTCTCACCACATCCTGGGAGATTTCTGACAGTTCCATGAGCAGAAAATGTCTTAATAACATTGCAAACTGTAGAAACAGGAATCCCAAGATCTTTGAAGATGGCCTTGTACCACTTTGAAGTTTGATGTTTTATGATAATGGCTTTTCTGATGGTCTCAGGCAGCTCTCTTGTCTTCACCATTGTGAAAATGGAACAGGGAATGAATATGTCCATTTTAAACATTAGAGCCATCATTCATTGGTTGATTCAAGTCATGTGAGTACTGACAATTGATCACAGATGTGTCTAATTTTATTGCAGTGGGAAAGTAGTTCTTTTCAAACTTCATTTGAATTGTTTATAAGGGTGCCAATAATCGTGTCCTTAAAACAAACATGAGACTAAATGGTCAAACTACCAAAAATATTCAAACCTAAAGTATGACCCTATCTATCCCATCCAAAATTTTTTATACTATTGAAAAAATTTTCTTTTTTAATCGTAATTTTTGTTGGACCGTTTGACTTGAAAGGGAACAAACCTCTCTCATGACAAACTTTCTGTTTATATAAAAAATGGAAAGTTTATCATGAGAGAGGTTTGTTCCCTTTCAAGGCAAATGGTCCAACAAAAATTGTGATTAAAAAATAACATTTTTTCGGTAGTATAAAACATTTTGGATGGGATAGATAGGGTCATACTTTAGGTTTGAGTAATCATGTCCTGGCAATGTCCCAGTTTTTATACTATTTCCTTTTTTAATTGGTCTTGCTTTATTTTATTCTTTATGTGTCAAATATGCGTGCATACTGTATATAGTCCAAAGCCATTTCACTGGCCACTTTTTTTTTTTAGGAGATATTGGACATTAAGGGGTTGAACTGCAAGGGTGTCAATAATGTTGACTACAACTTTATTCTAGGCAAAGCTACCTGCTTAGAAGCAGATACAGTAACAGTGGCCTCACCTTGTGGATGGATTAATTAATTAATTTATTTATTTAGCCATATTTATATACCGCTTTTCTCCGGGTCAATGCGGTTAGAACCAACACGTGCAGAGTACATTGAACAGATACAATTGAGGGGGGATACCATTACCTGAGGGGGTGGGATAGCATATTTACACTGATGTTATGATATTTACATTTTTTTACATTATTGTTGTCCTTCTCTTCAGTCATATTTGCATGTCCGTATCTAGACATAGGGCCCAACACTTTAGCTGCTTCTTCTTCTGCTTGAGGGATGCACATTTCCATTCTCTCTTAGCCATGTCAAAGTGCAGAATCTCCTGCTCTTAAGGGGCATGACCTGTCCTTTCGGGCCCACCCCTTCAGGCATGCACTAAGCGCCATGAAGGTATCTGCTGACAGGGAAAAAAAGCATACAAATGGCAGTTGACTCCAGCAATCTCCTCACCTATCCCACAGAGGGGGGGGGGGGGGGGGACACAAGATTTAAAAGTACCAGGTAATGTCAGCACAATACACCAGGAAGGTGCCTGCTAGCAGGGAGAGAGTTCAAATCCCTTTCCTCCATAAAGGAGAGTGGCTATGCTCCCAGGATCTGAAGAAAGCTTACACCCACATAATGATACACCCAGTCCCAGGGAGTATCTCAGGACATAAGATATGCCATACTGGGTCAGACCAAGGTCCATCAAGCCCAGTATCTTTTTTCCAACAGTGGCCATTCCAGGTTACAAGTACCTGACAGTTTCCCACAAAGGTACATAAGTTCCACAATTCTTGTCCTGGAATAAACAGTGAATTTCTTGGATCCTCTTTAATAATAGTTTATGGACCTACCTCCAGGAACTTATCCAAACCTTTTTTAAACCTAGGTACATTAACAGCTTTTCCCACATCCTCCAGTAACTATTCCAGAGTTTGATTACATGTTAAGTGATATTAGCTTCATTGTGTGTCCCCTAGTCTTTCTACTTTTTGACAGAGTAAATAACTGATCTAAGTTTACCTGTTCTATGCTATTCATTAATTTATAGACCTCTATCCTATCTCCACTCAGCCATCTCTTTTCCAAACTGAACAGCCATAACCTTTTACATCTTTCCTCATAGGGGTATCCTTCCATCCTCTCTACCATTTTTTGGCTCTTCTCTGTACCTTTCTAATTCTGCTATGTCCTTTTTAAGTAATGGTGATCAGAACTGCACAGAATATTCAAGGAGCAGTCGCACCATGGAACGATACAGAGGCATTATAATATCCTTACTTGGAGACTTCCGGTGGCATGGTGAGCTGAACGGACGTGTTCGTTTTGGCTCCGGCACCCGCGCCCTCCCCCATAACGATAAACTTATACTTACTTAATTCTCACAGCGATACAATTGGGGAATAACTTTACCGAGATTTTGAGACCTGGAAGACGTAGTTTGACTGCATATTTCGTGGTCTATGGCCACGAAGATCCCCCGCAAGACCAGGACACGCGGAGGGGACGACAGGATGGCGGAGGGTGGACAGGATCCCCCGGGCCTAAGAGAAGCTCCTGAGTTGGTGGCAGAGGTGTCCCGTGCGGTGGTGGGTGCCCTGGAAGAAAAACTGGGAGGCTTGGCGACCCAGATGCGCGAAGTGATTCAAGCGGTGGCTGATTTCACCAAAAGGGTTGACCACGCTGAAGCCCGTATCAGCTCCCTGGAGGATCAGCACGTGCAAGACCTGGCCGAAATTCATAGCTTGAAGGCGACACTTACCCAGCATCAAGATAAATTAGAGGACCTCGAAAACCGAAGCCGCAGGAATAATTTGCGGTTTGTCGGGGTGGAGGAGGCGGTGGCGGATCGTGACCTGCGGCGACACCTGGAGCAGTGGATGATGGCGACTTTGGCTTTGCCCGAGGATACCGGGCGAATAGTGCTTGAGCGTGCGCACAGGCTGGGGCCCTCTCGAACAGGGGATCGTCGACCGCGGGCGGTGATCGCCCGTTTTCTTAACTCGGCACAGAAGGATGAGGTGCTGAGAGCCTCTCGGCAATTGCGGCGGACGGATTCCTCCAACCAGCAGATCCTGATCTTCCAGGACTACTCGGCAGGTGTCTCCCAGAGGCGCAGAGCATATAAGGACCTTTGCAGTAAGCTCATAGAACGGGGAGTCCGCTTTACGTTGGCTTATCCCGCGGTTCTGCGGGTCTACGGTGCCCAGGGGACCCGGACTTTCCAAACCCCCGGAGAAGCCCAGGCCTACTGCAATAGCATCAGCTGAAGGGGCACAGTGTGGACTTGGCCAACAACGAGCGCCTGCGGGGAGATATTGCTTCTGCATCCGGATTGAAGACTTGAGCTCCGGTTGGGACCCGGGCCTTGAAAGCCGCCACTTCAATCGGTGACGGAAATGTAGTCGCCTGAGGCCTTGCATGAAGCCCTAACTCTACGCTGAAGAATTTCGGCGGCTATGGACACCTGAGAGCAGGGAGGCTAAATAGATAGTACCTGATTTCATGTAGCCAGTTTGGTTTGTTGTGTTACGTTGTTTCAGTGTCCTCTAGCTGAGCACGAGCTCGAAAGCAGTAACTTTGTTACCCTCTTATGTAGCGTAATACAAATGGAGTTCGGGCTCGATACATTTTGCGACAGCTCAGACTCTATTTTTCTGAGAGGCTACCCTAATGTTTCAATGTTTCTTTGTCTCTCAATCATGTTATCATGGGTGTTGGGGGGGGGGTTGGATTGGGGGGGACTCGAACAGCCGGGGCCTTCGGCTTTGCCTTCCCCGGGGAGGGGGGTGCTGGGTTGGGGCTTTGCTAAATAGGCAGAGCTGCCTTCTGATAGACCGGGTATCCCAACATTTTTTCCTCTCCCTTCCCTCGTCTGTTTTTGGGGGGTGGCGGGATTCGCAGCATCCCTGGGCCTTTCGTCTGAACACTTGGGAATTTGCTTACTGTTTATTGGTTAGTCTGCTGAAGTTTATGATCCTTAACCTGTAACGTTGCATTGCTTCCTATACTGTGTGCGGACAGTCTCCGGCAATTATCTGTGGATTACTGCCTGGGTCTTGCAGAGCGAGGCCGTCTTTTGCCCCCCCCCCTCCTCCTTTGGAGAGGGCTGACGGATTTAAGAATACTGGGCCTGATTGGCCGGCAGGAGGTGGTTGCCGGAGGCTGCCTCACAGCGGGGTCCGTGGGAGGGCAGTTCTCTGAAATCTCCTAACTCTCTCTGGAATCTCCTAAGTTCTCATTTTCTGGCCTTTCTTCATCTCTGGATCTCACTTCTCACATCTTCTCCTACATATGAGCCCTCTCGTAATGCGCACTATGCATTTTTCTGATTTTGGGTTCTCATTTTCAGATGCCTATTATGTGAGTACATATGGGCTCTGTTACTCTCCGACCTCTCTATTATTTCATCTTCATTTCGCTTACAGGGAGCCCGTTGGTTGCGGGGTCTTTCTCTGTACTGTCTGGCACCCCGGGGGGACTAAGATGACGGTATTATGCTAAGCCAAGGTGGGTAGAAGGTGGGGAGTATTGTTATGTGCACCTTGCTTAATGGCTTATTGTTAAATGTATTCCTGTTTTGTTGCTCGATAGGGCACATAGCTGTTGAAGGGGGGGGCCAGAGCACGGGGCTCCTGGGGGGGAATTAGCTCGGGCCTGTTGGGGGGGGGTAACGGGGAGTTTTTCTCGTCCCTTACTGGCTGAGTGATCATCCTTTGAGTCCCTAATTAGCTGGGTCTGGTGCGGGGGGGAGAGATGGAAACTGAACTCAGCGGGGGGGGAGTAGGGGGGGCTGCATGCTCAGGAAGTCAAGGTGGCGCTCGGGGGAGCTGGTGGTAAGTTTGTGGATTGGGCGAATGGGGGGTGGACGGGGAGGGGGGGGAGGGGGCGGGAAGGGGGGGGTGGTTTCGTGTAGGGGAGGTTGGGCTGGGGGGGGTAATGGAACTTAGTTATACAAGGGAGGCTAGAGGTGTGGGGGGTGGTGTGCAGAGCACTGGGTCGAGTGAGTCGGGCAGACGAGCCTGGTGGTATGATCTGGTTTGGCAGAAATGGAGGGCGGTCCTTGGCTGGGGGGACTGCTGCTCCGGTATATATTGGCTTTCTACATTGCGGTACATCGGTTTTATCACTTGTAATGGCTAAGCGTGTGCGCATAGTCTCCTGGAATGTTTGTGGCTTGGGCTCCCCAGTGAAGCGCTATAAAATTTTGCGGCATTTAAAGCGCCAACGAGCGGATGTGATCCTGCTACAGGAGACTCATCAGTCGGAGGCGGAGCATAAGAAATTGGGCAGCGGGCGTTTTGCGCATGTGTATGGAGCCCCAGCGGTGGGGAAAAAGCGTGGAGTGGCCATTCTTGTAGCTCAATCGGTTAATTGGGTGGAGGAAAGGGTTGTCTCGGACACCGAAGGACGGTATGTGGGGGTGTGGGGGAGATTGGATGGGCGGAAAGTGGTGTTGTGCTCGGTTTATGGGCCGAATGTTTATGAAGCTAGATTTTTCATTCATCTCTCCAAACTGTTGGCCGATGCCGGGGGGTATCAGGTAATCTTAGGCGGGGATCTCAACGAAGTCTTGGATGTCGATCTCGATAGGTCCGGACCGGCGGGCAGTGGGGGTCGTCGGACGAGACAACGTTTGAAAGGGTTAAGTGAAGCCTATGGTTTGCTCAATATCTGGCGAACGTTGCATCCTGGAGACCGAGATTACACGCATTTATCTCGGGCGCATGGGACCTGGTCTCGCATAGACTATTTCTTAGTGACGGAATCGGTATTCGGTTGGGTCTCGAGCGCGGACATTGGGTCTCTTGTTATCTCTGATCACGCACCGGTCATTTTGGAACTTAGAGGGAGTGGCACCCCGGGGAGTCGCCTGTGGAGATACCCTCTGGAGTTATGCGGTGATGCCGCCTTTGAAGCTTTTTGAGGGAAAGATGGCAGGACTATGAGACTTTGAATGCCACACCGGGCATCTCCCCGGCCCTTTTCTGGGAGGCTGGTAAGGCGGTTCTACGCGGGGACATAATTAGCTATCAGTGTCAGCGGCGCAAACGCTTAAATCAGCAGATTTTGCAGTTGGAACGGGACTTAGGCAAGGCACGCCGGGTGGTGGCCGGGACTAAAACAGCAGCCAATATGCGTAGGCTTCGAGAGATACGAGCCGAGCTGGAGCTGTTACTCCACCGAAGGGCCCAGAAATCGTTGCTCTACTATAGGTACAGGCTTTATCGATTTGGGAATAAAGCAGGCAAATTGATGTCTTCATTGTTGAGACCGGCCGGGGGATCTCGATTGATAGGGGCCATTCGGAAGGAAGATGGGACCATCACACGTGACGCTACGGCGATTGAGCAGGCATTTACTGATTTTTATAGGGGCCTCTATGCCAGCGATGGAGACAAAGAGCTCGCGGGACGTCTTTTTCTTGAACGCTGCCGGCTCCCAAGGTTAGCGGCAGAGCATCTTGAGTCCCTAAATCAACCCCTAACTGGACAGGAGGTTCAAGCTGCCATAAAGACCTTGAAAATTGGGAAGGCTCCAGGGGTGGATGGGTACCGAGGTGAGTTTTACAAAGCCCTGGGAGATGCGGTAGTGTCCCCCCTGGTGGGATATTTCGAGGACCTGGTACAGGGAGGTAGTTTCCCATTTGAAGCTAACAAGGCTCTGATTACTATCTTACTTAAGCCTGGGAGAGATCCCCTTTTGCCGAGCTCCTACCGGCCTATTTCCCTGCTTAATGTGGATATTAAACTATTAGCCAAAATAATGGCGGATAGGTTGGCCGAACATTTACCGCTTTTGATCCATAGGGACCAGGTGGGGTTCGTGCGTGGTCGTCAGGTAGCGTACAGCTTGCAGCGAATTTTGCTGTCACTGGGAGCGGGGAGTTTGTCTGGGGAAGCCTCCTTACTGATCAGCTTCGACGCCGAGAAGGCTTTTGATCGGGTCAATTGGGGCTTCATGTACCAGGTTCTGGAAACCATGGGGTTTGCAGGGTTCTTTGTCGACGTGATCCGCCTGCTTTATGCTCATCCCCGTGGAGCGGTGTTGGTCAATGGGACAATGTCTGCCGATTTTGATATTCAGAAGGGCACCAGACAGGGATGCCCGTTATCCCCCCTTCTCTTTGTGGTCTCGTTGGAGCCTCTTCTATCTCTTATTCGGTCCTCTTCCCAGTTTCGGGGGATTCGGCTGGGGCGGGAGGAGTTTCGTCTGGCGGCGTTTGCCGATGACCTGCTAGTGCATTTGGGGGACCCCATGGCCGGACTACCCTGTCTGTTGCAGCTAATCAAGGAATACGGAGATCCTTCCGGTCTTCGTCTCAATCTTGATAAGTCCGAAGCGATGTTTATCGCGCCAGAGGGGCATCCGGGATGGCAGGGACCTTTTCCTCTGAAGTGGGCAATGGGGTATTTCAAGTATCTAGGAATCTATTTGCCGGCACGGCTCGGGGATCTCTACCATCTTAATGTATCTAAGATACTGAAGGAAGTTTCGGCTTGTGTGGATAGATGGCGCGACCTGCCGCTGTCTTTGGGGGGTAGAGTGGCTCTTAGTAAGATGGCAATTTTTCCTAAAATACTCTATCCGCTCCAGATTCTCCCGTTGTTTCTACGGCGGGTAGACCTTAGGCGACTGGAGGGCATGTTTAATCGACTCCTTTGGAGGGGGAGGAGGCCCAGGGTGCGTCTGGGGATATTGTGGCAGCCTTGGGACCGAGGAGGTATGGGTTTCCCGGATATCAAGCGTTATAATGTGGCGTGCCTTTTGCGGTATGTCCGGGACTGGTTGTGGGACTCCAATGATTGTTCTCCGATGGCGATGTGGGAGGCCATTGTAGCCCCCTATCATATGCGGTATTTGCTGCATGCTCGGACGCTTCGTGCGGTACCTGGGGAGATTAGGGACGTTCTTTTTAAGCCTGTTTGGCAGGTATGGCGCTCCTTTTGTGCGGGCCGACGACTGTCAGCGTCTTCTACGCCGTATCTCCCGATCAGAGGCAACGCGGATTTTTCACCGGGACTGGGGCGCTCTCATTTCCAGCGCTGGGGAACCCTGGGGGTGGTGAATCTGGAGCATGTGCTGACTCCGGAGGGCACGATGTTGTCTTACGTGGAACTGCGTCGCCAATATTTACTCGGAGATCGAGATATTTTTTCTTATGCCCAACTGCGAAGCTATCTCCACTCGCTGCCCTTGGCTACGTTGCGGGGAGAGGTCTGCACGGAGCTTGAGGTGGCGTTACTGGGGGGGACGCGGGGGCTCGGGTATCCGGGCTTTACAAAATGCTCTGGGAAGGAGTGTTGCCTCTGGCGGTGGAAGCTCTGGCGTCGATTTGGTCAGAGGAGTTGCGGACAGAGATTGGAGTGGAGCAGATTCTGGGGGGACTGGCGTCAATCCCGACCCTTAGTGTCCAAGTGACTCATCGCGATACCCAATATCGGCTCGTACGCCGGTTGTATTTTGCGCCGGTGAGGGCGTGGAGGGCGGGGGTGAGTGCTAGTCACTGCTGTCCTCGGTGCGGAGAGGATCGGGCGACGCTGGGACACATGTTTTGGGGTTGTCCTAAGGTCCGGGTCTTTTGGGACAGGGTGTTTGGTCATCTCCGACGCTGCCTCTCGTCATCGGAACCGTTCAAGGCACAGAATGTGGTATTGGATGTGTGGGAGGACGAATGGGGGGGAAGACTGGGGGCAGTGGGATTGCGATGGTTACGATTGGTGTTGATGACTGCACGTATGTCGGTGCTGCAACAGTGGATGGATGAGCAAGGACCCAGTTATGGGCTCTGGAGACTTCGATTGCATGAAGTTCTGCTTATGGATCGGTTACATGCGGCGGGGGTGGAACGGAGATGGGCTTGCTTCTTGCAGATGTGGGGCCCTCACGTACAGTTGTTACCCGTGGGGGTGCGCCGCCGCCTTCTGGGGGAACCCTGACTCCCTACGGTAATGTCAGTAGGAGGCTAGGGCGGTGGTGGCTCTGATCTGGCCCTTTAGATGCTTGTGCCCGTGTGCTCGGGTAGGGGCAAAGATACCCCCCTTTGTAAAGACTGTCTGGGGGGGAGGTAGTGGGCTGGGGGGGTGGGGGACTACTTAGTTCGATAGGCAGAATCCCACGGCTTGGTAACTTGTGGCGGAGGGGGTGGGCGCCGGAGCAGAGTCCACCCGGTGCCTGCCACCTCTGTCATTGGAAGGGCGGCAGATTTGGGTAGCAAGCAGGATGGGTGGGATCACTTTAGTGCCCGATGCGGGGGGGGGGGGAGGGGGGGGTAGAGGGAGGGGAGCAGTAGGACCATGGAAAGCAGTGCGCTGGCCTCTGTGGTAGTTTCTTGGTGGTCTGCCCAATATGCCGGAGGGGTCAACGGCAGAATTTTGGGTTGTCTTTACTTTTATCTTTCTCCTCCAGATGACTCAGTATGTTAGCTGTTCCCTGGGTTCATGTTTGGTAGCTCCTACACTGGCCCAACTTGGGAATTCTTGTACCTTAACTGTTTCATAGGTTATGCTATATATGCTATCTCTATTCTGTACTCAGACTGCAATGCCGTTGCATGCGTACTGTTTTGCTGTGGCAATATGTGATAATCAATAAAAAGATTTAAACATAATATCCTTACTTTTATTCTCCATTCCTTTCCTTATGATTCCTAGCATTCTATTTACTTTCTTGACTGCCATTGGGTGGAGGGTTTCAACGTATTATCTACGATGACGCCTAAATTCTTTTCCTGGGTGTTGGTTCCTAATGTGGAATCTTGCATTGTATAACTGTAGTTTGGATTACTCTTTCCTAGGTGCATAACTTTGCACTTGTCCAAATTAAATTTCGTCTGCCATTTAAACACCCAGTCTTCCAATTTATCAAGGTCCTTTTGCAATTTTTCATAATCCTCTTGTATTTTAACAAAACTTTGAATAATATTGTCATCTATAAATGTGATCACCACACTCGTTACTTCCATTTCCAGGTCATTTATGAATATGTTAAAAAGCAACAGGCCCAGCACAGTTCTCTGGGGGTACTCCACTATCACTTTTCTCCATTGAAAAAATTGTCCATTTAACCCTACTCTCTGCTTTCTATCTTTTAACCAGTTCCTGATCCGCAATAATACACTGATTCCTACTCCATGACTTTAATTTCGCCAAGTCTCACAATTTTTGTTGGACCGTTTGCCTTGAAAGGGAACAAACCTCTCTCATGATAAACTTTCCATTTTATTACACTGTTCTACAAATTTTCAAAAATTGTTAGCACATTTAATTTCTGAAGCAATTTCTTAATGAATTTGATACGATGAAGTCTCTTATTAGGGACCCTGTGAAAGGCCTTCTGAAAATCCAGATACACTAAATCAACCAGCTCACCTTTATCTATAGTACCTGTTTATTCACACCTTCAAAAAAATGTCTGTAATATGGAAACAATACCTCCCATATCACCTACCATTCTTTTGCCTAGTGTCAGCACAATAGGTAGTCACAAAATGCCTAGCCATGGTAGCAGTGCACTTACTGGAGGTACATATGTTTCCATATCTAGACAATTAGCCATTCAAGGGCACATCTCATCAGGGCCGACCCATCCGTTGAGCGAGAATGTTTTTTGCACAGGGCCCTGCATTTCAGGGGGCCCGCGCAAAGAACATTCTGATTTAAAAGTAAATTTTAAAATTAAAAAATTGAAAGCTGTCTGCTGCCACGGCCGTGGCCACGGGGCAGAATCGAGTGTCCCGCGGGGCTCCCCCTGCCCAGCAAAGCCTGCCCTCCCTGCATCAGCTCCCTCTCTGCAGTCGTACCGGCTTTCAGAGCGCGAAGGGAGAGTTTCTCCCTCGTGGCTCTGTTAAGCCCGCGGGCGCTGATGGGAAAGTTCCCATCAGCCCCCCCGGACTTAACAGAGCCGCGAAAGTCTCCCTTTGCGCTCTGAAAGCCAGTGCGACTGCGGAGAGGGAGCTGATGCAGGGAGGGCAGGCTTTGCTGGGCAGGGGGGGCCCTGTCAGACACTCGATTCTGCCGCGGCCGCGGCAGCAGACAGTTTTTCTTAAATTTTAAATTTTTCCTGGGCTGGGGGGGGGGGGTCTTAAGACTGGAAATGGGCTAATGGGTTTAGGACTGGAATTGGGCTGATGAGGGGTTAGGACTGGTAATGGGCTATGGGGGGGCTAAGTCTGGAAATGGGGTGATGGGGGGTTAGGACTGGTAATGGGTTATGGGGGGGGCTAAGACTGGAAATGGGCTGATGGGGTTAGGACTGGAAGTTGGCTGATGGAGGGTTAGGGCTGGTAATGGGCTATGGGGGGCTAAGACTGGAAATAGGCTGATGGGATTAGGACTGGAAGTGGGCTGATGGGGGGTTAGGACTGGTAATGGGCTATGGGGGGCTAAGTCTGGAAATGGGGTGATGGGGGGTTAGGACTGGTGATGGGCTATGGGGGGGAGCTAAGACTGGAAATGGGCTGATGGGGGGTTAGGGCTGGTAATGGGCTATGGGGGGCTAAGACTGGAAATGGGCTGATGGGGATAGGACTGGAAGTGGGCTGATGGGGGGTTAGGACTGGTAATGGGCTATGGGAGGCTTAAACTGAAAATTGTGTGATGGGGTTTGAACTGGAAATGGGCTGATGGGATTAGGACTGGGAGTGGGCTGATGGGGGCTTAGGACTGGTAATAGGCTATGGGGGGCTAGGACTGGTAATGGGTTGGAGTTGCTAGGACTGGAAATGGGCTGAGTGGAGGGGGGTTTGAACTACAAATAGCTGATGGGGAGGGGGTCTTGGAATGGAAATGGACTGCGGGGAAGGGGGGGAGCTTGAACTGCAAATAGCTGATGGGGAGGGGGGCTTGGAATGGAAATGGGCTGAGTGGAAGGGGGGCTTGAACTGCAAATAGCTGATGGGGAGGGGGCTTGGAATGGAAATGGGCTGTGAGGGGAGGGAGCTAGGACAGGAAATGGGCTGATGGAGGGGCTAGGATAGCACTGGGAATTGGGTGTTGCGGGGAGCTAAGATTGGAAATGGTCTGTGGTGGGGGCTTGGATTGAAATGGACTCATGGTGGGGCTAGAACTGGAAGTAGGCTCATGGGGGGCTTGGATTGGAAATGGGCTGAGTGGAGGGGAGCTAGGATTTGACATGGGCTGATGGTGGGGCTAGGAAAGGACTAGAAATGGGCTGATGGGAGGCTGGTATTGGAAATGAGCTGATGAAGGGACTTGGATAGGACTGGAAATGGATGGGGGAGCTAGGACTAGAAATGGGCTGATGGGGGGCTAGGACTGGAAATGGGCTGATGCGGGGACTAGAAGGGAGCGGATACTGGGTGGGCCTGGAACTAGAAGGGAGTTGATGTTGGGGAGATTAGAATGGGTTGGGGATGGGGCTGGGAGAGTGAAATGGAGAGAGGAAAAATATTTTGTGTGGGAGGGAAGAAAAATCTACAATTGGCCGGATATTGGGAGAGTAAGTGGGGATTGAGGATGGAGTGGTAAAATTTGAGTGGATGAAATAGGAATGAGGAAAGAGCAAAAGGAGAAAGATTAGTATGTTAAAGCAGATGTAGAGAAAGAATGGAAAAAAACTAGAAGAGAGAAGAAAGGACAAATGGACAGCAGACGATGGAGAGTTAGCAGAAGACACAAAGAAACCAGAAGAAAGTGGCTGGAACAATTCAATTGAAAAAAATGCACAAAAGGTACAAAGATATCTCTTTATTTTGAATTTATTAACTGGAATATGTCAGCTCTGAGAAAGGTGCATCATTAACGTCTGCACTTTGTTTAGTACAAGAGGAAATTAATTTATAGTTTTATTTCTACAGTGTTGTTGTACATTCCAAGTTTGGCTTTTGGGGTTCCCAGTTTAATTATTGTCTTCCTGTTTCTAAATTGTGATTCCTTGTTTGGTGATGGTCTATGTTCTGCATGTGTAACTGAGCTGAGGTATTCTGTTTATGTAATTCCTATTTGACATTGCCACTTGTTCTCTTTCCCCAGTAGGTCATGTATTGTTATTCTCTGAAATGTATTGGTTTAATATTTGCAGTGTTGCCTTTTGATAGGTAGGATCTCCAGGAACAAGCAGGAATGAGTCTTCACATATGGGTACGTCGGTACCGACGGAGCCTGCACGGGGATGCTGCCCAGCTTCCAATCAGAAAGCTTTTGGCAGCCTCCCTCGCGCCTGCGCGCTGAGTTCCCGCCCTCTCCAGAGCCTCTCTTCAGTTTTCGTTTTTCCGCGGAGCCGGCAGGACGTCCTCCTGTCACCACAGAAACTTACTTATTTACTTACTTTAATACTTTAGTTTTTTTCTTTTCTTGTGGTCGCGGCTGTATTTCCCGCTCCCACCGGTACCGCTGGTGGATTTTTGACTTAATTCTGAGAAACTTTTTCTTCAGTTTTTGCCTTAACTTGTTGGGCCTACCAGGCCTCTTCATTATGGAGCCTTCTTTTCCTAAGAAGTGCCTTCGGTGTGGAAACACCTGTTTCTTTTTAGATACCAATGCTTGGTGTCTCAACTGTGTGGGTCCTGACCCTTTTTTCCCCTGGCAAGTCGGGGGATATTTCTGTGAAGAAACCTTCAACTTTTAGAATTTCCCTTGATACCGTTTTTTCCTCGGCAGTGAGGGTACCAGGTTTCTCTACTTCACAGCATCAGGTAACCCAAAAACAGTCTGTTAAGACTAGTCAATGTTTGAGTGGTATGTCCCATGCCCAGCATGGTGACGGCTCCGGCCTTTCCCTCAAGAATCCATTGGCATTACCCCTGCGGGAGTCTATGGGCTCCAAAGCGTTAAAGGGGTTTCAGGTTGTTCCTGGGGCTCACCCCTCACAGAACATACCTGAGCCATGCGCGGAGGTGGTATCCGCTTCGAGCGGTACCGAGCCTCCGGCATCGGCACCGGTGTCGAGTAGCCTACTCTTCGCCAAGGATTGTCATCGGGCATCCTCGGTACCTTCGGGCCCGATCGATTCGCACCGCATTGACTTCCTTCAACCTCAGCCATGCTCCGGGCCGGTACTGGCGTCGATCGGTTCCGATACCCTGGCATCGGCATCGAGGTGGACCACCTTTCCCTTTGAAAAAGGTGTTCATCGGGTATCCTCGGTACCGTCGGTATCGGTCGATGTGACCCAGTCTGCCTTAGGGGTATCGGCATCGCCGATACTGCCATGGGCGTCGGCGCCTTCGCGACACGCATCGATAGTATCACTTACTTCGATGCCGAGTCTTGAGTCCATATCTAGTCTCGATGACTCCGTACCGACGTGCCCTGGAACCGACTCCGATCGATTCCAGATCGGCAGTTTCAAAGATCAGAGTCATAACTCTCTCATGATCTCGCTACCACTGCAGCAGTTCCCGATGGCTGCTTCATCTGCTACTCCTGTATCAGTATCCATGCCTCTTCTGGCACCCATGCCTACTTTAGAACCGATACCTGGCATTGGTGTAGTCCCCTGTGCCTCCTCTGGAGCCCCGGCTTTTTCTTTAGCCGGGCCAGGGATGGTTCCCATAGGAGATCAGTCTTTTCAGGCTTTTCTCCGGGACATGGAAACCTTTCTCAATATATCTATCCCTGGTAGTGATCCTACTCAGACCTCACAGGCACAGATGGAAAATATACAATTTCCTTTACATCCTGCTCTGCAGGATCTCCTTCTCAGGGTCTGGAAATCACCCTTACGACTTCCTCCAGTTTCTACAAACATTAAGGGTCGGTACCGGGTGCCACCCTCTCCAGGGTTCCAGAAGCCTCAACTTTCTCATCGTTCCCTTGTAGTGGAATCGGCTCTGAGAAAAGTTAAGAGCAAGAAGAAGCATTCTTCTTATCCACCAGGTCGTTCTTCAAGAACACTCGATGCTTTTGGTCGTCAAGCCTTCCAAAACTCTATGTTGGCCTCCAGAGTTCTCTCATATAGTTTTCACATGAGTCTAACACTCCAGGAAGTCACAGAGAAATTGTCTCTTTTGACCCCTTTTTTACCAGAGCCCAAGACTACTGATTATTCCTTACTCATCAATCACAGCCGGAATATATCTTGGTTCCTGTCTCGTGCTTCTATAGACTCTTTTGAGTCTATTAGCAGATCCTCTGCTATTGCCATAGCAGCACGTCGCAGAGCCTGGCTTGAAGCTTCAGACTTGAGTAAATGGGCACAAACTATACTGGCTCATTCTCCTTGTACAGGAGAGGGTCTCTTCAATAAGGAGGCTTTAAGTCAGGTTGCTCAATGCTTCACTGACTCTCCTTCCACTAAGGACCTTTCTAAGCCACCTCCTTCTTCGAGAGGTAGGAAATGTCCTACCAAACCTTCTTTCCCTAAGAGAAGAAACTTTCATTCCTCTCCTGCCCATCATTCGGCTGTACCTAAACAGGAGACACCTCAGCCTAGTCTGAACTCCTCCAGCTCTAACCAGTCTCAGCATTCCCAGCAACCATAGGAGCTGGGACTTATACTCTATACTTTCCTTCTAATTCATTAGAAGTTTATACACTGTGTTTCTTTCAGTGTACTACCTTGTGAAACATTTTATGTTCAGGGACTGCTAACTTCTCCTCTTCTTATCCTCTAGAAGAGCAGTTGCACCTATCCCATGATGGTTTTGTCCCAATTGAACATTCTTTCTTCTGTTGACTTACCCTATGGGTATGTCACCCTCTAATTACTTGCTCTACCCTCTCCAATGGGGTTTTTCCCTAACGGAGGGGTACCATACTAAAAGGTTTTTACCAAGCTTATTCCACAGACAGGGAGAAGTTATATCTCCTCCCTCTTTATCTGTTTTTCTTTATGGGGCACAGGGCAATCTTTCTGCTGTTTCTGTCAGCTGCTGTGCCTGCAGGAGTTACAGTGATTGTATTACTGGTACTTTTGCCAAGTTCCAGTCTTTTGTTCAGTTTCTGTCTAGCCTTAGTAGTGTTTCCAAGCTATTCGTTAGCTACCTTGGATCCTCCTACTCCCTTAGGCTTTCTCACATTATTCTATCCATCTCCTCTCCTAGGATATGGTAACAAACCTGACTTCAGTCAGTTTATCTCTCCTGCACAATGCTCTCTACAATCTTCAGAGCAGCTTTCTGCTATGAGGGCCTGCTATAGAGCATTGACCTTGTCTCTGAAGCTTCGCTAATAGTAGGAAAAAAGCTTGTTCACCCTTCCCATACCTGTGAAGGTTCTCCACACCCTTTAACCTGGGGTGTTAGCACAAGATATATTCTTCTGCGTGAAGATTCAAGGCTGACATTCATGCATGCTACCTCTGGGTCCCTCTAATAGGTCCCTCTGGTATCTTCCCCTGCATTTTCCACCTCTGCCGTGCCAGTGTTCGGTGGAACTCCCGCCTTGTTCCTTACAGATTCATCTTATAATCTGTTCTCACGCAATCATCACAATTATTTTGTTGGATTGCCTTCCTGCATCCCTCAATTCATAGAAATAGATTCTCTCTACATATCCCAAGTGGCTTTACCCTCTAGTAGTATGCAGAATCTTTTTCTTTTTTATTTCCCATGTAACAATCATGGGGCTGGGTGCTAGACATGTTCTTCAACCTGTCACCTTGTATGTAGCATCTTTATATATGTCTACATACCTATCTCGTTTCTCTGGTGGTGCAATTCTATGCCCCACAAAGATATCTATAATTACGTATATATATATATATATATTTATATATTTTGATATATCTCTCCACCCATGTCCCGATTTCCGCATCTGGACATATCAATTCAGGTTTAGATTCCCCCACATATATATATAAACATCTGTATATATATGTGTCTCTTGGGCGGTTTCTTAAGGGTTCATATCTCTATACTCTCACCCTTACTGTCTATACTAAATGTTACCTCCTAGAGGATTTAGACAGTCCATCGCCCTATTTCGCATACCATATTAACATACAGAAACTGTTAGACACCACTACCATTGTGGTGCTAACTTCTCTATTTTTTCTTAAACCCTTGAAGCATCAAGCTTCAATATTTTTTCCTATCTCTCGCCAGTTAGGAAAAAAGGTGTACATCTTTATCTTTGAGTACACAGCTCTTCTCCTTGGGAATAGGGATTTTTTCCACTTTCCCTCTCCCCGTCAGGACTGGGCTAGTTCTCCAACCCCGTCAGTCTTCTTCCTTAGTCCTCCCTGTTAATAACATTATGACTAAAGGAGTTTTTCAGCTTTTTCTAATAAAGCTCTCCATTGAAGACATGACGTCCCATCCTACCCAGTTGACACCTGGATCGGCTACTACCTCCAGGTCTGGACCTTCATCCTCACTGCTGGGAGGTCCCTTCAAGATTCCGCCGCTGCTTCTCCAGCAGACTACATCAGGCGTTCTACTTCCTACAGTGCAGTAGGTAAGTGACATGTCTAATGGTACGTTACATGTCTTTCATGTCACTCCTCATATACACCAAGGACTCCTACAATCTGTACGGCCCTCTAGTCCTTGGCTATGCTGTTCTTCCTCACAGCTCATCTATTATCAACTTCTACCCTCCATCCCACATTGGATGCCAGGGATTTCTGGAAACAAAATGCACACCTGGTCCAGGCTGCTGCATTTTTATGGGATCTCCCCCTGGCATCTCCAGCTAGGGAGTCCCCATATGTGAAGACTCATTCCTGCTTGTTCCTGGAGATAGCACAGTTACTTACCTGTAACAGGTGATCTCTGGGAACAGCAGGAATTAGTCTTCACAACCCTCCCACCTCCCCTAGGAGTTGCATCTCTTATCTTCTTCTCCTTTCTCTCCTCGCCTTTGTCTCAGCTTTGAAACTCAACTGAAGAGAGGCTCTGGAGAGGGCGGGAACTCAGCGCGCAGGTGCGAGGGAGGCTGCCAAAAGCTTTCTGATTGGAAGCTGGGCAGCATCCCCGTGCAGGCTCCGTCGGTACCGACGTACCCATATGTGAAGACTAATTCCTGCTGTTCCCAGAGATCACCTGTTACAGGTAAGTAACTGTGCTGTATGGTGCTTTGTGAGTCCTGGTAGTGCTGTTAGGATATGGCGGGTTTGCTATGGGTTCTAAATGGGCAGTGTTTGTAGTAGTTCCTAATATGCCTGGCGGTTGGCACTGGATTATACTAATGTAGAAATCTTTTAGTCTTTCTTTATCCATATGCTCATTAAGAGGCATGTTTACTAAAAGTTAGTGTATGGTAACATTTTGAAAATATTTATGCAAATGAGGTATCTTATGCAAATGAGGCCCCGCACCCCCCCTTGGGCCGCCCCTGCATCTCATGTAGGTTCCACTGAATTATTGAACAAACCATCTTGGAGCTACTAGGGTTTGTGATAAATTATGCCAAATTACACTTGAGCTCATCATTTCATTTGTAATTATAAGAGCTTTGCTGACATGAGTTGGGTAAAAGCTTTTCTTCCATAAGATAAGATCACCATCTTGGCATTTGTCATGGAAGAATGAAAGAATCAGCAGACATCAGCATGGGACAAGTTGAGGTTATTGAGCTTTCTGGCTTCAACTTCTATGGCACATCTCAACATGAAAGAAACCCAATGGACCCTTTGCTCTCAGTAGACTCAGGATACTCAGAGCTTGAGGCACGATCCAAGTCACCCAGGCCTGCAGAAGCACTTGGGCTGATGCAATCAAACCTGGCCAAAATCATCTCTGTCTAAATTCTTCAAACCCAAATTGTCCTAACCACAGATGTGCCCAAATTTGGCTGGGGAGCTTCTAGAGGGCCTTCACACTTAAGGCTTCTGCTGTGCTCAGGAAAATCATCTTCAGATAAATTTCTTAGAGCAATCTGGAATGCTTTAAAGACTTTTCAGAGTCTGGTTATCCAACAAAACCAGCCTACCATAGACAATCGGATAGCTATTTTCTCTGCAAACAAGCATGTGTGAAAATAGGATAGTAGCGCCAGTGGCGAGAGACTGTCAGAATGTGAACTAGGCAGGATGCGTGCTAACGAAGCATATCCTTAGGGTGTGACATGAACAATAGAATATACAGAACCTTAAATGAAGGTCTTAATTCAAGTTATAAAGGGGCTGCCTGCTGTGAGATGACGACTTGGTAACGGTCCCCACCCTGCCTTCCAGACATAGTCAAACTGAAGACGTTTTGAGTGTCTGGAACGTTCCTGGCTTTGTACTTTCTCTCTGGTAGATGCAGTCAAGTCATGTGGAGAAATGGTTCCTGTGCTGTTTACTATCACATCTGGTTACCCTCGGATAAGAGTTTCTGACAGCTCTCCCCAGAGCACAGTCCTGGTCTTGTTGCTGATTTAAGGATGGTAGTGTGTGTGTATATGTGTAATAAATTCATAACATCTTAGAACAGTTTGCTTGTTAAACTAAGACATGAGCGGTGAGATCACCAATCTGTAGTATGTCTAAAATGAAATAGTTTTGTCAGATTAAATCCATTTTTAAGTAACAATAATTGCATTATAATGTCCCCATTTGTGCATTAAGTTAAACACAGAATTCCTTTTTATTTAAGCAAGATGTCCCTGATTCTTTATGTGTTTTTTGTAAAGCAGCGCTTTTCAAATTTTTATCCCGTATGACCCCATTTTAGCAACTGAAAATTCACGTGACCTCAGAAGATGATTAAATCAAACTGGCAGATCTCCAACTTCCTCCCCCTCCCTCCAGTCATCTAAAGCAGGACGGCAGCAGCAACAGTCAGCACAGGGTCCCTCGTGTCAATGTGCAGTGTGTGCTTACAGACCCCTGTACTCAGCAGGGGTGTCCAGCCTAACAGGAAGTTTACCCAGGAGAGGGCAAGGGCCTATGAATGTTCACTGGCTCACAGGCCAAATGCTGACTGGTGACTTGGCATAGGTCTCAGTGAAAATACAGAGAGATGGGGTCCCATTTGGAGTCCCGACTCCCAAGTTTGGGAACCACTGTTGTAAGGCATAGAGGGCTTGGTTCAAACTACTTGCATGGTTGATACGCAGCTCTATATCTTAACTTTATTTGCCAGAGAAGGTCAATGTGGCTTTGGCGGATAAGCCCTACTTTAAAGATATAACCAGTGCTTTATAGTGACCACAGACACTTGGGCCAAGACATTTATTATATAGAGTATAAAATAACATATTACAGAGGGGCATATTTTAGTTATTGGTCTAAAGCAGGGGTACTTAACCCCTGCCCTCAAGAGCTGCCATAACTCTGCTTTCCAGAGTAACTAAAATATGCAAATGAATGCAGTAGTATGAATCCCCAAGAAGAGGCAGGATTACTTATTACCAGATAAGAGACTGCTTTTTGAAAACATTCTGCTGTACTTAAATAAAAAGCATATGATCCTTTTTCTCATTAATGAGGACATCAGTTTATCTGAACTTTTACAGAGCATAAGAGATTTTATTTATTTATTTTATTTAAAAGTATTTCTATACCGCCTTCTCCTTCAATCAAGGCGGTCTCCACAGCAAACAATCATAAGAGTGGTTCAAGTGTGTTCATGCAGTGATACAGATTGTGTGTTTGTGGTGGTGTATATTAGATTCTTGGTGAGCTATTTACATCATGCGCTATTATACCATCTTATGTACAAGTGTCAGGGGCGGGGGGTTGGTCTTTTGTTCTTGCTTGGTGAGCAGATTGTTATAAAAATATGTTTAGTAAAATAATGTCCCCTGCAGCCAGTAGAAAATTATTCAGAAAAAAAAACTGTGCAAGGCCTATGTAACCGTCTTCTATTGTACAGAGATGAGGTAACCAATATATGCCAGGCACTTGAGAGAGCTCCATGTGAGTCTGATATCCAGGAACACCCTGTCTGTAAAAATGGTATCAGGAATCATAGAGATGGGTTGCAAGATGCACTTGGAATGTGTTGCAAACAGATTTTCAAAGCAAACATCAGGCTTCTCAAAACAGAAATGAATGACCAAGAAGTGAAGTGAACTGAACTCCTGAAGGGAATCTGAGAGCTCAAGAAGCCTTTGTGGATAAGTGAACATAAATTTGCTGAGACATTTGGTGACTTAAAGCTTGGGACAAAAGAGATTGTGGACTTATTTGGAAAATGATATAATTTTTAAATTCTTTAAAAATATAAATTAGTTATTGCCTTGACTTAAAGGTCTAAAAGTAGTTTGTCCTAGTTTTACTTAGACCCATGTTCCCTGTAAGTATTAGCGTGTGTGTCTCATATCCCCATGTGTTAAATGTATCCCCCAATTGTATTGTGACCGCTTTGATTGAAGGATAAGGCGGTATACAAAACTGTCTAAATACATAAACTTCGGACTTCCAATACAAAACAGACTAGTATTTGTTTGAAATAAAGGTTTAGAATTAATTTGCCCTAGTTTCAGTAGGCTTTTTTAGACTATTAATGCAAAACAGACAAGTAGTTAATCTTTTTTTTCCACCAGCCCTAACTGAGATTTGGGCCCTATAAACCATACCTGGAACAAGAACTGCCTAAAATGCAAGCAGGGTTCAGGAAAGTGTGAGGAACAAGAGGTATCATTGATTTATTTAGACAGTTTTGTATACCACCTTATCCTTCAATCAAAGTGGTCACAACACAATTGGGGATACATTTAACACGAGGGGATATGAGACACATACACTAATACTTACAGGGAACATGGGCTATGGAGGGTTAAGTGGCTTGCCCAAGACCACAAGGAGCACCTGTGGGACTAGAAACCCCAGTCCTTCTGGCCCAAGGTTGCTGTCTTCTAGTGGGATTTGAACTTCTGGCCTGTGGTACCTTGCCCCAACCACTAGGCCACTCCCCCCTATCATTGCAGATGTGAGATGGATCCTTGAAAAGGCAGAAGGATATCTATATTTGTTTTATTGACTACAGCAAGGCCTTTGATTTTGTAAATCATAAAAAACTCTGGGCCACATTAAGAAGTATGGGTATATCAGGACACCTAATAGTTCTTATGCACAGCCTTTACTTTGATCAAGAAGCAACAATTCATACAGAACAAGGAGAAACAGAATGGTATAAAATCAACAAAGGTGTACGACAAGGCTGCAAACGAGAAGCTGGTCTATGTGAAGACATCTAAGGTGTGAAGATTGGTGGAAGGCTCATCAACAAGCTTTGCTATTCTGATGATACCATGTTACTGGCAGAAAGTGAAGATCTGACATTTCTGATTATCAAGATCAAGGAATATAGGCCTTGATATTCAGCAGCTGTGGCTAGTGCTTCTAAAGCACATAGCCATCAATGCCGAACCTTACCCCAGGATATTCAATGCTGGTGGCCGGATATGTCCCCAGCATTGAATTTCTGATCTGCCATATGGCGCTGCATGGTGCGGAAGTTAACCAGTCAGCGGCTCAATATCGCTGCTGCCAGGTAGCTCCCATGGGTAAAGATAGGCCAGCGTTTCCCGTGCCTATCTCTACCCATGGGTCACTAACTGGGTAGTGGTTCAACATTGGAGAGGAGCCCCGGACGCTTCGATGCTGCATCCGCTCCGCCTTGGAATGCTCACAACACACCCTGATGCTACATGGTTAGTGGGTCAAAGCGGTTTACATTGAATAAGGTTATAAATTGTTACACTGGAATGATTTAACTTATGTACATATAGCTATAAAACTTATAAAGAATATTCATTAATTTCCCTCAAAGACAAAACGTATGTACAATATATACAGTAAAACCTGTTTTGTTGGTTTGTTTATAGGTCGGCTGTGGGTGATTGATAATTATTCTGGGAGGGGGGTTAGGTGGAGGTGTATTCAATGAAGAGGTGGATTTTTAGGTGTTTACGAAAGGTGGGTAGTTCCCTGATGTTTCTTATAGAGTTTGGGTGTGTATTCCAAGTGGACAGGGCATATAGTTTGAATGAATGCATGCATGCTTGTTGAGTAAACTTTGTTCTTGCGTGGGGGATGATGAGGGTGTTGTTCTTGGATTGTCTTCTAGTTCTGTTGTGTTGTGGTGTAGGAGTTGATGGTTTTATGGGTTAGAAGGAAAATCTTGTACTTGATTCGGCCGGTCAGTGGTAGTCAGTGTAGGTGCTTAAGTGTAGGTGTAATGTGGTCATATTTTGATGATTCTTTCAAGGTGCATGCTGTTGTGTATAGAGCGGTGTGTAGAGGAAGTAGGGTGGTTTGTGGGAGACCTTGGTAAATGGAGTTGCAATAGTCAATATGTGGGAGGATTATGGCTTGGAATGCGGATCAGAAGTCCTGTGGTTTCAGGAGGGGGTGTAGATGTTGCAGTGTTCTGGCTTTAAGGTAGATGGCTTTGATAGTCTTCTGTATTTGTGATTTTAAGGAGAGATGTTGATCCAGTGTGATGCCGAGGTATTTGATTTCTGGTTGTACCTTTACTTGGGTGTTGTTAAGGGTGAAGGAGGTTGGGGACGTGAAGATTATGTCCTTTGTGATGAATAGGGCTTCTATATTCTTGTAGATTGTTAGGTTGTTGTTTGTTAGCCATTGTGAGACTTCTTTAAAGCATCGATGGAGATTTGTGTTTGTAGTGTGCTTTGGGATGAACAATTCATAGAGCATGATGTCATCTACGTATATATGAAAGTTGAAGTTGTGGGCTCTGATGATTTTGCAGAGAGGTTGAAAGTATATGTTGAAGAGGAGGGGGATAGGATGGATCCTTAAATAGAAATAGTAAACAATTTTAATGCGCTTGAATCAATAATCAGTAAAGAAACGCAAGCAGTCAAGAAATCTGGCGATGCATTACTTTTGGCAAAACAGCTATGAAGGACCTAGACAAAATTCTCAAGTGCAGAAACATAACTCTGCATAAAAAGATTCAACTTGTCCAAGCCATGGTATTTTCAATAATGTCATATGGATGTGAAAATTTAGACAATGAAGCAGAAAAGCAGGAAGAAAACCAATGCCTTCGAATTATGGTTCTGGTGAAGAATACTGCGTATAGCACGGACTGCCCAAAGAACAAATCAGTTAGTACTAAAGGAGATCAAACCTAAACTTTCTTTAGGAGCTCAAATGGCAAGACTTCGACTTTCATATTTTGAACACATCATGCAAAGAGAAAGATAATTAGAGGACGACTTTGTGTTTGGCAAAGTTGAAGGTCAGCTCAAAAGAGGAAGGCCAGAAATGAGATGGATAGATAAAATAACAGCAGCTTTGAATGTCACTCTTATCAACAATTAACCGCTTAACTGAAGACTGAACACAGTTTAGCACAACTATCCACAGGGTTGCCATGAGCTGACATTTGCTTGATAGTACAACAACAGATAGAAAGTAGAAATCCAGGGCCTCCAGTGAAGTAGTAACAGACATGCTTCCTGCTCCATGCACAGGGTCTGGATTCCCAAAGCATGGATGAGACGATGGTGCAGGGAGAAAGGCTTTAGATTTGTTAGGAACTGGGCTAAGTTCTGGGAAAAGAGTCTATTCTGCAAAGATAGGCTCCACTTTCACTGGAGTCGTACCAGGCTGCTGGCACTAATGTTTAAAAAAAAAGGATAGAACAGCTTTTAAATTAGAACCTGGGAAAAATTTGACAGTCGCTCGGGAGTGCATGGCTCAGAGTAAGTTATTTAGTGAAAAACAACTGCCTAAGGGCTAACTACACTACAAAAAACGCCCTTAGTAAATACCAGTAATAATTATTTTCTCAAAGAAATCCTTATATAAATACCTTCCACAATTCCTAAAATATTACAAAACTCCATAAGGCTCAATAAAGCATCAGTGACCTCAGGATGGCTTAAACCCTACATGTGGCGAATAAATCACCATAGGGAAATAGCAGACGCTCACATCATAGGTCTCAAGCCTTTTTTACTTTTATTAACTTATACAAATTTATTATTAAATACTAAATACAATAATACCCATAAAAGTACTTTTAGTGATTCTACAAAAATATCAATAAAGCTACCAAAACACAATGAAAAGCAAGCGTCTATACTCCTATATGCAGCCAGAGTCCACAAGTTGTCAATTCGTTGTCCTAGAACAAAATCAACAAAATCTTTTTAGATAAGAGTATCTGCAAACCATTAAAATAGTATACATTCACTTATCTGAGCAACTTCATGGGTTCGGCACATGTCGGTAATCGCAAATCTTAAACTCAGCAGCAACCAAAAAACTGCAATTGGTAATGTCCACCATTACGGCGAAACACCCAACAAAAGCTTCTGTTTCACCAAATTGGCTTCTTCAGGGGTTCTGAATACCTTAATTGCTAAAAATATTAGCAAACCGGACATACAAAATGTTGTTTGTTACTTCAAACATTAGGCATATAGAATGCCTTCCGCCGCAGGCTGGACTGTTCCCAGACTGCATGTGCAGGCAGGACTGCTCATGATTCTGATCCCATGGGACTAGACATGCCCCGCGGGATCAGATTGGTTCAGACCGGACGCACAGAGGGGATCTACGTACAGGATGGAATCGGGTCCTCAATGTTTATGGATAGAAATTCCATGTGTGAAGGGGAAGAATATTGTGGAAGGGGCATACTACAGTCCGCCTGGATAAAATGAGCAGACAGATGATTAAATGCTATCAGAAATTAGGAAACCTAACAAATTTGGCAAAAAAATAATAATGGGTAACTTCAGTTACCCCAGTATTGATTGGATATATGTCACATCAGGATATCCTAGGGAGGTAAAGTTCCTAGATGAAATAAATGACTGCTGGTGTGGGAACTGAATAGAGAAGGATTTGGTACAAGAATTAACTGTGTTGGGATCCCTTGGCGCTAGAGGTCATAACATTATCAAATATGACTCAGGGCTTGCTATTCAAAAGGCATTTATACAGTTTATAGCCCAGTAAACTGTGTAAATATCTTAAATCGGGATATTCAACGGCACTTACATGGTTAGTTCCATTGAATATCCCCTGCTAACCCTGCAACATGCCCTGATGCTATGCAGTTAGGGGGTGTTCTGGCTGAAGTGGAGGCATGTTGGGGGTGTTCTGGGCTGCAGTGGAGGTGGAGACTGTTGCTAACCGGGTAGCAGTGATATTGTACCGCTACCCTGTTAGTGATCGGTGGGTAAAACTAGGCTAAGCAAAAGCTGGCCTAGTTTTATCCGTGGCAGCTGACTGAGTAACCGTGCAATCGCTGTTGTCTGGTTAGCTTTGGCGGCTCCAGGGCATGTGCAGCGACCCCGGATATTCAGTGCCATCGCCATGGCATTGAATATCTGGGGTTAAGGGTCGGCGGGCAGGGCTGTGCACCATAATAGCACATAGCCTGCCCAATTCAATATCGGGTCCTTAATTACTAGAGTGAATATACAAAGGAAATCTACCGTGTCAGCATTTAATTTTTAGCAGCAAAAGTCAAGAGTTTACATTAGACATGGACATTGTTTATAAATATAATCTTGGAAGCCCAGACCAGATGTATCCCATGCACTAAGAAAGGCAGAAGGAAAGCCAAATGACTGCCAGAATGGTTAAAAGATGAGATGAAAGAGACTAATAGAGCCAAAAAACATCTTTCAAAAATGGAAAAAGGAACTAGTAAAGACAATAGGAAACAGCATGAGTACTGTTAAGTTAAATGCAAAGTACTGGTAAGGAAGGCAAAAATAGAATTTGAAATGAAGCTTGCCATAGAGACAAAAACTCACAATAAAAACTTTTTCAGGTGTATTAAAAGCAAGAAGCTAGCAAAGGAGTCAGCTGAATCATTAGATGATCAAGGGTAAAAGGGGCACTCAGGGAGGACCGGGCCATAACTAAGAGACTAAGGGGTCTATTCTGTACTGGGATGGACGTCCCAACACCATTGGCCCCCCCCCTTCCATCCCTCACAAAAGCCACCCCATATGAACAAGGAGTTTGTACAGGGAGGCTTAGACAGGGATGGGAGGGGCCATTGCAGAGGCAGAATGAGGGTGGGTAGTGGGCAGTGGGCAGTCCACGACCCTAGATGTACAGGGTAGATTCTGAAGTCAGCCCTGTATGTCTGGGGCCTCGGATCTAGATGGAAGACTTATTCCACCTTGGAGATGGAATAAGTCTCCCTGGATGTCGGGGGACGGCAGGCCCGGGTAGCGGCCAAGAGGTGAGGAGGTGCAGGGGGTTCCCCACAACCCAACCCAGGCCGTGGAAGGCCAGATCGGGAAGTCGGGCTGTGGGGAAAGAAGACTGTGGTACATGCAGACCAATCTGAATTGGGTCCCGGCCTGCATGTACAGGCCCTAGATGTGATTCTGATCCCGCAGGGCATGTTTAGTCTCCGCAGGATAAGGATCGGGTCTGCCTCTGTGCGTTCTGATTCTAATCGGACACATGGGGGCCTGGATGCACACATTAGAATTTGCTTCCATATGAATTCTTTGCTCTTTACTGAGAAATTATCAACTCTGCTCAAAGTTGTATGCTCCCACTCCTCCAAGCATCAGCGCTTCATCTCCTTTGGGGATATGAATCTGTCCTCAGCATCCAACAAAAAAAAACTCCTCTTTCATGGAAGCATTGGAGGCTATGCACCACAACCAACTCATCACTGAACCTACCCACAACAAAGGAGGAACTCTTGACCTTATATTCATTCCAAGCTTCTTAGCAGACACACCAGTGTAACCACCCCCCACAATATTGCCTCTCCCCTGGTTGGATCATAGCCTAATAAGCTTCACCTTACCACTGCCAACCGGGATTCAGTACAAGATACAGCCACCATGAACCAAAGAGTCCATCCATTTAACAACCAAGTCTTCTTCCAGGAAGTACTACCACAACTCATCACCAACCCTGCTGGCACCCACATAGAAGTTCTAGTCAACAAGTGGATCTTATCAATATCCTCAGCGGACCTAGTGCCACTAAGCATGGCCATATCCAACCGAAGACATCACACCCCATGGTACTCCATAACACTAAAGGACCAGAAATGCAACCTACATCATCTCGAGTGCAAATAGAGAAGATCCAAGGACCCTCACCTTCAAACCAGATACTTAGATGAACAAAGAAAATACTGTGCTCCCACCAAAGTAGCAAAATGGTGTACCACACCAACCTCATCATGATTGCCATCAGCAAACCAAGGGAACACTTTGACATAGCCAAATCGCTTATAAGAGAACCCTCTCATCCAAGTCAATGCAACACCCTAAGCCCACACGATATGGCACACTACCTTTGATCCAAAGACAACTCAGACAGCACTAACCGATACACTTTGCCCTCTGATAACCAATTGGACATCCCCCAAAACCTCTGGACCATCTTTGACACTGTGACCGCCAAACAACTTGACAACATAATAAACAACCTTAATACAACAACCTCCCCACTAGATCCTGTCTAGTCTCATGGATAAAAATCACAAGGTCACACCTTATACCATTCATCCTAAAAATTGTACAAGACTCCCTTATCCAAGGATACATGCCATCCTTGCTAAAACAAACCTCGGTCAAACTACTACTAAAGAGTCCTAAACTAGACGCAGAACCCCGGCCTCCTACAGACCCATCATATCCAGTATCCCATTCATTGCAAAGATCATCAAAAAAGCAGTACAGAATCAATTACAAAATCACATAAACAATTATGTACCACTTAACCAGCATCAACATGGATTTAAAACCTATCACGCTTTAGAAACTCTACTCACCTCATTACTGGACAGACTGATCATCGGCATAGAAAACATCACACAAGGCTTCATCCTCCTTTTCTTGGATATCTCCGTGAAATTTGACTTCATATCCCACCACATGCTGCTCAAACAACTCCAGGAAATTGGACTACATGGCACGACTATCAAATGGTTTCACTCTTACCTCTTGGACCGTAGCCAGCAAATAAAAATCAGAACCCAAAGTTCCTTCCCATATACCCAACAGCAAGGGATGCCTCAAGGCTCCTCCTCCTTACTATTCAACACCTACATTCAACCACTTTGCACACTAATCCAGAGCCACAAAATTATCAAATTTACTCTGATGACATCATAATTTATAAACCTTTTCCCACAACCAAACTGGACTACACAAAAATAACTAAATACTTCACAGAGATAGCAAAGTGGCTCCACTTACATAACCTCACCATCAACTACAAAAAGACAGAGGTCCTTCATGTAACTAAAGACACCACTTTTAAACCACCACTAATACTCAAATAGGATAACATAGAACTTCAAGTCAAAGCGGAGGTCAAATATCTGGGAGTAATAGTTGACCAAGACATAAACCTACAAGTTCAAATTAAAAACACCACCAAATCAATCTACTATAAACTCAAAATGCTAAAGAATCTTTGCCGCCTCCTTAAACCCAAAGACCTCTGCACACTCTGTGAAGCAATCATAACCCCCCTTTTAGACTACAGTAACACAATCTACCAAGGACTACCCAAACACACATTATACCCACTACAACTGGCACAAAATACAGCAACAAGGATCATCTATGGAGCACCATGACAAAACCACATTTACTCTATCCTAAAGCAACTGTATTGGCTCCCCATCATCTCCAGAATTAAATATAAAACTATTCTCAACACCTACAAAGTATTACACAACCAATCAATTGAACACCTACAAACACTATTTAGTAAACCCAAGAGTGATAGGTTAAGAAGACACAGCACACAAAATCTCACTGTTCTACCCGAGAGGCTCAAGAACAAATAGAGCACATACAGCAGGCATTCACCCTCTATGCCCCAACCATCTGGAACTCTCTACTCCATAATCTAATCATTAGCAGACTTCCGCAAGAAGCTAAAACCCCATATTTTCCTAGAATACTACATTACAGATCTCCAACAATATTAAACACATATCAACTAAACAAGTAGGGATCACTGGACACAAAGCTACTCGGAACATTGCCACCTGCAACATCCCCACCAACCAATGAACAAAAATATAACATAAGACTACACTCTATCAAAAAAGCACCAACAGACTTCAAAGGAATTCCCTCACTAGTGACTCCCCCAGTTCCCCTCAGCCATACTAGACAAATTAGAACCACCATCATGCAACTGTGTTACACAGACCATAACCTATACTCTATACATGTTACTTTAGCCATTAGGCTGGTTCCAACTGTTACCTATTGTTCTCGTTAACGTTACCTATAAGTTACTTAATGCACATAATGTTTGGTTGATTACACCTAGTTTATTGTAAACTGTTTTGACGTGTAGAAAACCAGAATAAAAAAAAATGGGTTAAATAAATAAATAAATAAACAAACAAACAAACATGATGCGAGGAAGCTACTCATACCAGAAAAGGTATTTAAAAGTCATGATTCAGAACAGCTGAATCAAATCTCAGTGAACCTGGAAGATTTTGTAGAACAAATTGACAAATTAAAGAGCAGAAAATCACCTGGACCAGATGGTATACACCCAGAAGTGCTGAAAGAGCTCAAAGACTAAATTGAAAACTTACTATTAATAATTTTTAACCCATCATTAAAATCATCTAGGGTACCAGATCAGAATGTGGCCAATGTAACACCAATTTTTAAAAGGGGTTCTAGGGATGATCCAGGAAACCACAGACTGATAAGCCTAATGTCAGTGAAGGCCATTAGAAAGAACAGAATTACTGAACATATGGACATACGATTTTATGGTACCAAGTCAACATGGATTTAGTCAGGGGAAGTCTTGCCTCATTTCTTTAAGGGCGTGTATAAACATATGGATAAAGTTGAGCCAGTTGCTATAGTATATTTAGACTTTCAGAACTCATTTTACAAAGTCCCATATGAGAGATTCTTGAGGAAATTAAAAAGTCAATGCAAAGGAGGCAATGTTGTTAAAACGCAAGAGGATTGTGGAAAATTGCAAGAGGATCTTGATAAATTGGAAGACTGGGCATCCAAATGGCAGATGAAATTTAATGTGGACAAGTGCGAAGTTATGCACCTAGGAAAGAACAACCCAAACTATGGTTACACAATGCAAAGTTCCACACTGGGAACCACCACCCAGGAAAAAGATTTAGGTGTCATCGTGGATAACAAGTTAAAACCCTCCGCCCAGTGTGCAGCGGCGGCCAAGAGAGCAAATAGAATGCTAGGTATCATAAGGAAAGGAATGGAAAATAAAACAAAGGATATTATAATGCCTCTGTATCGTTCCATGGTGCGACCGCACCTTGAAGATTGTGTGCAATTCTTGTCGCCGTATCTTAAAAATGATATAGCGCTATTAGAAAAGGTACAAAGAAGAGCCACCAAAATGGTAAAGGGGATGGAAAGATACTTCTATGAAGAGAGGCTAAAAGGGTTAGGGCTCTTCAACCTGGAAAAGAGACGGCTGAGGGGAGATATTATAGAGGTCTATAAATTAATGAATGGAGTAGATCGATTGTTTACGTTATCAGAATATAAAAAAAGACTAGGGGTCATGCAATTAAGCTACAGGGTAACCTATTTAAGACTAATAAGGGAAAATATATTTTCACTCAACATGTAATCAAACTCTGGAATTTGTAACCGAGGCATGATGGATCCGGTACTCGCCCCTCCCCCCTCTCCTTACCCCCTTTCTTCCCCCCTCCCCCGTTAGCCCACCTGTACAATAAACACATACACAACTGTTGGGAATTCAAATAACGGTCACAGCTTTATTAACATTTTAACAACATAACATTTCAATTTAACCATCCTCATTTTTGCGGTCTCTACCTCACCAGCCATGCGATTAGTATGGTGAGCCAATCCTCCGCAACCGCCACGGACAGGCCCCGCGGCTAGCTTAACTCCCCGCCCCTCTCTTCCGGCTTCGCCATATGATTAGCAAAAGCCCAGTAGGGGCTGACCGGGTTGGGGGCCCCACACCCCCGCCCAAGTATCGCCTCTGGGTTCCCGCCACCCCCCCACCCCCCCCACCGCTGCAACACCCCTTCTTAACCTTGAAAGTGAAAATAGCAAGGGTAGGGAGGGTGGGGCGCCCGCTGCGATCCAGCTCTCCCAGCTGCCGATGGCAACTGCCGCCCCCCCCCACTCACACATCCTCCCATCCACCCTCACGCTTGCCTTCCCCTGGACCCCATTGGTTCCCGCGGCATTCAATCACACCCTGGGACCAATGAATTCAAATTTTTAGCTCACTCCCGCGCCATGCTTGCTCCCGCGCGCTGCCTCCGCTCCCGGGACTCGTGTGTGCCGGCGGCCTGTTACCGCGGCCCCGGTGACTTTGCCCCTGCGGCCTGTCATTAACCAAAGCATGATGGACCTGGTACTCGCCCCTCCCCCCCTCCCCTCTTTCCTTACCCCCTTTCTCCCCCCCCCCCCCGTTAGCCCACCTGTACAATAAGCACATATACAACTGTTGGGGAATTCAAAAACCGGTCGCAGCTTTATTAACCTTTTAACATCATAACACTTCAATTTAAACATCCTCATTTTTGCGGATCGCTGCCTCACCAGCCATACGATTAGCAAGGTGAGTCAATCCTCTGCAACCGCCGCGGACAAGCCCCGTGGCTAGCTTATCTCCTCGCCCCTCTCTTCTGACTTCGCCATATGATTAGCAAAAGCCCAGTAGGGGCTGACCAGGTCGGGGGCCCCATACCCCCACCCAAGTATCGTCTCTGGCTGTGGACCCCGGACACCTCCGGGTTCCCGCCACCGGCATGGGCGACCAATTGTCCCTGTGCCGCCCCCCCCTTAAGGAAACTGCAACCGGTGATCCTTATGTATCAGCACATATTCCAACGCCTCCTGCCAGTCATTCAGTAGCAGGTCTCCACCCACTGGGGATAAATGCACCCCGTCCTAACTAAACAGGCCCGCACAACTCACCTCGGCCCATGGGTGCATGATTTGCTACCCCCCTTTTTCACACCCCCATCGGCCGATCTGCCTATTTATCTTTACTAACCCCCTTGACCACATCCTCTGCGTCCATCAGGCTGGCCTTGGAATAATGTCTGACCACATGATCACAGTATTTTTAAACATTTCACCAACCACCACCAAGTCCCTTTTGACTGCACAAATGAGTTGCTTGCAGGTCCAAGCACTGAGGTCATTGCCACCCAAGTGCAGCAAGAGCAGTGCCGGTGCTCCCTTCTCACGCCCGAGGTGTCGAAGCAAAGGAAACAGTTGAGGCCACCGAAGCCCCCTCTTGCCCAGCCATAGTACGGTCACCTCCCGGACATCCAATCCCAGGTTAGGTCCCACTGGACGCCTTGACGCTCGCTACCCCACCCAATATACAAAAGAGTGACCGATGACCCAGCAGCGACCAGGGGCCTGTCTCGCATCTGTAAAGAAAATAAATAGTTAGCACCCGCACCTGTTTTTTTTTTTTTTAATATCAGTACATATCCCTGAAATGCCCGTGACCGCCATCTGCCGATCCGTTGAATCTCCTGATCCCTTAACCCCGCAACCATGATCTAGTCGCAGCCCCGATGTGAAAGGAATGCGGAGCAAATTTCCACAGATCCTTGCCCACTCTCTGCAGAGCCATGCACAGTACCGCTGTAAATTGAAAATGCATTAATGGTCTGCCAACCTCATGCTGATAGAGCAGTCCCCACACCCTCGGCCGCAGCTGTAAATATGTCCGCACCGCCTCCACAGGGCATGTTAGTGACCCCTGTACAGCGCTCAAGCACACCCAACAACCTTTTCCCCTTTGATCAGTCTTGGACCGCGCCAACCATATGCGGAGCCGCCCTTCCATCGGCTGCACATGCTTACACTGCAGCCCACCCCCGACGCCGGCCTGCTGGAGTCCGCAACCAACTCCCCGACCCTGAATGCTCCAAAGAAGGCCAAACTAAACACCGCGCGAAACAGTGTTACTTTGAAACGTCATTTTGCAACTTCGGGCAATGCGGCCAGCATTCTGGCTAGCAAATCGTGCGTGATGGGTTGCCTGCTATCCTTTGGGGTCAGGAGGGAACACTCCCAGCCCTGCATCAACCGCCGGGTCAAAAAACCTCCGCCTGCTGTCTCCCAACCCACCGCTCTGGAAAAACAAAACAAAACCTGCCAACTGTATCCGCACCATTGCTCTAGATGCCCCAGTAGCCTTTGCATGCACCACGTATTGCCCCAGAAGCTGATCAGACACAACTCCGCTCTTCCATTCCTGAGCTTGTAAGAAGGTCACCACTCTGTCACATCCCCGCTGGTAAGCTGCCCACGTCACCGAGCAGGGCTGGCCCGTCCATTGAGCAAGAATGTTTTTTGCACAGGGCCCCGCGTTTCAGGGGGCCCCGTGCAAAGAACATTCTGCTTTTTAAAAAATTAAATTAAAAAAAAAAAAAAGCTGGCTGCTGCCGCTGCCACCGCGGCAGCAGCAGAATGGAGTGTTCCACGGGGACACCGCTGCCCGGCTGAGCTCTCCCGGCCCGGCTGAGCCCCTCTGCGCCGGCTTTCAGATACACGAAGGGAGAGTGTCTCCCTCGCGTCTCTGTTAAGCCTGCAGGGGCAGATGGGAAATTTCCCATCAGCCCCTGCGGGCTTAACAGAGACGCGAGGGAGACATTCTCCCTTCACGTATCTGAAAGCCGGCGCAGAGGGGCTCAGCCGGGCCGGGAGAGCTCAGCCGGGCAGAGGGGGCCCCGCGGGACACTCCATTCTGCTGCTGCTGCAGAGGCAGCGGCAGCAGCCAGCTTTTTTTTTTTTTTAAATTTTCCATGAGCCGATGGGGGGGGGGGTTAGGACTGGTAATGGGCTATGGAGGGGGTTAGGACTTGACTTGAGGTGGGCTGTGGGCTGTTGGGGGGGGTTAGGACTGGTAATGGGCTATGGGGGGTAAGACTGGTAATGGGCTGTGGGCTGATGGGGGCTGTCTGGAAATGGGGTGATGGGGGGTTAGGACTGGTAATGGGCTATGGTGGGGTTAGGACTGATAATGGGCTATGGGGGGGCTAGGACTGGTAATGGGTTGAGGGGGCGGGGTTAGGACGAGGTGGGCTGATGGGGTTAGGACTGGTAATGGGCTGTGGGCTGTTGGGGGGGTTAGGACTGGTAATGGGCTATGGGGGGTTAAGACTGGTAATGGGCTGTGGGCTGATGGGGGCTGTCTGGAAATGGGGTGATGGGGGGTTAGGACTGGTAATGGGCTATGGGGGGGGGTTAGGACTGATAATGGGCTATGGGGGGGGGCTAGGACAGGAAATGGGCTGATGGGGAGGGTTAGGACCTGAGGTGGGGTGATGTGGTTAGGACTGGTAATGGACTGTGGACTGATGGGGGGGGGGGGTTAGGACTGGCAATGGGCTATGGGGGGCTGACTGGAAATGGGCTGATGGCGTTAGGACTGGACGTGGGCTGATGGGGGGTTAGGACTGGTAATGGGTTATAGGGGGGCTTAAACTGAAAATGGGGTGATGGGGGGTTAGGACTGGAAGTGGGTTGATGGGGGGCTAGGACTGGTAATGGGTTGGGGGGTTGCTAGGACTGGAAATGGGCTGAGTGGAAGGGGAGGCTTGAACTGCAAATAACTGATGGAGAGGGGGCTTGGAATTGAAATGGGCTGTGAGGGAAGGGAGCTAGGACTGAAAATGGGCTGATGGAGCAGCTAGGATAGGACTGGAAATGGGCTGTTGGGGGGAGCTAAGATTGGAAATGGGCTGTGGTGGGGGCTTGAATTGAAATGGACTCATGGAGGGGCTAGAACTGGAAGTAGGCTCATGGGGGGGGGCTTGGACTGGAATTGGGCTGAGTGGAGGGGAGCTAGGATTTGACATGGGCTGATGGTGGGGCTAGGAAATGACTAGAAATGGGCTGATGGCGGGCTAGGATTGGAAATGAGCTGATGAAGGGACTTGGACTGGAAATGGATGGGGGAGCTAGGACTGGAAATGGGCTGATGGGGGGCTAGGACTGGAAATGGGCTGATGCAGGGACTAGAAGGGAATGGATGCTGGGTGAGACTGGAACTAGAAGGGAGCTGATGTTGGGGGAGGATTAGAATGGGATGGGGATAGGAGAGTAAAATGGAGAGGGGAAAAATATTTTGTGTGGGAGGGATGAAAAATCTACAATTGGCCGGGTACTGGGAGAGTAAGTGGGGATTGAGGATGGAGGGGTAAAATTTGTGTGGATGAAATAGGAATGAGGAAAGAGCAAAAGGAGAAAGATTAGTATGTTAAAGCAGATGTAGAGAGAGAGAATGGAAAAAATAACTAGAAGAGAGAAGAAAGGACAAATGGACAGCAGACGATGGAGAGTTAGCAGAAAACATGAAGAAACCTGAAGAAAGTGGCTGGAGCAATTGCAACTGAAAAAAAATGCACAAAAGGTAGAAAGATATCTCTTTATTTTGAATTTATTAACTGGAATATGAAAGCTCTGGGAAATGTGCATCATTAACGTCTGCGCTTTGTTTGGTACAAGAGGAAATTAATTTATAGTTTTATTTCTACAGTGTTGTTGTACATTCCAAGTTTGGCTTTTGGGGTTCCCAGTTTAATTATTGCCTTCCTGTTTCTAAATTGTGATTCCTTGTTTGGTGATGGTCTATGTTCTGCATGTGTAACTGAGCTGAGGTATTCTGTTTATGTAATTCCTATTTGACATTGCCATTTCTTCTCTTTCCCCAGTATTCTCTGAAATGTATTGGTTTAATATTTGCAGTGTTGCCTTTTGATAGGTAGGGTATGGTGTTTTGTGAGTCCTGATAGTGCTGTTAGGATACAGCGGGTTTGCTATGGGTTCTAAATGGGCAGCGTTTGTAGTAGTTCCTAATGTGCCTGGCGGTTGGCACTGGATTATAGTAATGTAGAAATCTTTTAGTCTTTCTTTATCCATACACTCATTAAGAGACATGTTTACTAAAAGTTAGTGTATGGTAACATTATGCAAATATTTATGCAAATAAGGCCACTTATGCAAATGAGGCCCCGCACCGAGTCTCCGCACATGGCCCCGCACCCCCCTTGGGCCGCCCCTGTCGCCGAGGATACCAAGCTCCGAAGAAGGCTCAACATTTCTTCAGGCCAACCTGCCACAATTTCTCTGGGACCTTCTCCCCCACGACATCCGCTTCTGGTGCCAAGCTTCAGAACAGATCCAACTTGAAACGGTAGAGAGCGTCAGCAATCCTGTTAGAGCATCCTGGAATATGTCTGGCTCCTACATACACATTGATATGCAAACATGCTAGCACCACCTCCCTCATTAATGCTGTTACCTGTAAGCATTGGGGTGAATAGTTATTGATCACACTTACCACCGCTGCGTTATCACACCACCAGATCATTTCCCGATTCCGCAGTCTGCTAGGCCACAGCTCCAAGACTACCAGCAAAGGAAAGAGCTCCAAGAAGGCTATATTGCTGCTTAAGCCCGCCTCGTGCCACTCCCGAGGCCAAGATCCCACGCACCACGAACCCCCAAAGTAAATCCCTAGCCCCACTCCCCCTGCCACATCCATGAAGAGCTGCAATTCTACACTTGATGCTTCCACTTCCCACATGACTACCGTTCCATTGAAGTCTTTCAGAAATGTATCCCAGATTGCTAGATCTTTGCGAATGCTCTTTGACACGCGAATCCAATGACGCGGCTTTGTCATTCCAGCAGTGGCTGCCACCATCCGATGTAATAACACTCACCCCATTGGAATGACCCTACAAGCAAAGTTTAGGGAACCTAACAGGGCTTGCATCTCCCACAGCGTAATTTTTTTGGATACCAGTACATTAGCTACCAGTACCCATAAATTCTCAACCTTCCCTATTGGAAGGCGAGCCACCATCTCTGCTGTATCCAATTCCACTCCCAAAAAGGAGAGCTTAGTGGCTGGGCCCTCTGTCTTATTAACTGCCAGCGGCACACCCCATTCTCTGGCTAACTCTACAAAGTCATCCAATAGCTCCTTGCACTTGCTTGACCGAGCCTCACCAATGAATAGGAAGTCGTCCAAGTAATGAATCACGTTCGTACACCCGACCTTCTCGACCAGCGCCCAATGCATAAATGAACTGAACTTTTCAAAATACGCACACGACACAGAGCATCTCATCGGCATACATTTATCAAAATAATTTTTTCCTTCAAATGAGAAACCTAACAAATGAAAGGCTGATGGGTGCACCGGTAATAAACGGAACGCCGATTCGATGTCTTCCTTGGCCATAAAACTCCCCGGACCGCACTTCTGAACCAGACATACAGCAGAATCAAAAAACGCATAACGTACCATACAGGACTCCCTAGGGATATGATCATTTACGGAAGCCCCCTCCGGGAAGGATAAGTTGTGAATCAACCTGAACTTCCCAGGCTCTTTCTTCGGAATGATACTTAATGGGGAAACCACGAAATTCACAAAGGGGACCTCCTTAAATGGGCCCGCAATCCTACCTAATTCAATCTCACCCCGCAACTTCTCTTTTACCACCCTAGAAAAACGCCTAACCGAATGAGAGTTCCTGGCTTTTGCCCCCACTACCCTTCCCAATATTGGTATGTTGAAGCCCTGCAGAAAACCCTTCTCCAGCACCTCCCTATTCCAACGCCTCGGATACTGTTGAAGCCAGGGTCTTAATGCTTCAATCCTTATGGACGTTGCCGCTAGGCTCACCAGATGATTACTGCTTAGGGGGCTGCCCCCTGGCTGGAGGGGGACCTCTTTTGCTACATTTAATGGCCACATGACCTCCACTACAAATGGAACAGACGTGCCTGAACTTGCAATCAGGGAACGGGCAAGAGGACTTGTTGTATCTCCAGCACACATCACCTGCTCCGCTACTCCCTGCTTTCTGCTGCGGCCCCACTGCTCCCATTCGAAACGACTGTGCCACCCCTACCGCATTCGATACCGCCCCTCTCATTATGCCCATCCCTCCAGCGCCAGCCCTGGTTGACATCTGTGTTAGCCACAAGTTGATGTCCTATGTACCCCATGACAAGGACTTGCTCTCCTCCATCTTATTCCTGAACTTCTCGTCATAGTTCAGCCAAGCTAAACCCTCATGCGTCTGCGCCACCTCCAAAATGGAGTCCGCAAAGGCTAACAGCATTCCATAATGGGCCGGGTGCTTATGCCCCCAGACAATGGCTAACCTTAGAAAGGCCCTAGCCCAATTCACCATGTTCCTTAACACTTTTTAAATCCTTCCGGTCTTCTCGTCTTCCTTCCTCTTCTTTTTACTCTCTCCGGACCTCCTCCTGCCCTCAAGTAACTGAAATATATCAATATATCGTCTCTTCCTTATCTTACGTCGCAACTTTTTTGGCACTCCCTCCCACAGCTCAGAAAAAGACGCCACACCCATCCTAGAACCGGTCGCCTGGGCGCCTAACACTGCGCTACCGCCTTGCGTGCGTTCCCCACTATCGTCCCTGATGACGCTGACGACGTGCCCATTGAGAAAGATGTGGAGGAGTCTGAACTATCGCGCCGCCTGCGGGAGTGCTTATGCTTCTTGCGCGCCTTTCTTCCCGCTCTGCCCTGTGACCTGCCTTTTTCTGCTCCGTCCTGTCCCTCCACCTGAGACTCACCTGTAGTCCCATCTCTTGTCCCTTGCAGACTTGCCGAAGGCTCCCGGACCATAGACGCCTCCTCCTATTGACGCGATCCTTCCAAACTCTCTCACGCCTCCTCCTGTCTCTGGTAACTGGCTGCCTCGACGTCTACCTTGTTTTGGAGTCCTGCTGGTCCGCCTCCTTCGCTCTGAGTGGTAACTGGCCGCCTCGACGTCTACCATGTTTTGGAGTCCTGCTGGTCCGCCTCCTTCGCTCTGAGACGCTGCTGCACCCTGGGGTGGAAGAAAAGAAACGACGGGGGGGGGGGGGACCAGGCCTGCCAAGATGGTTGCCACGCCCCTGCCCCCGCCCAAACCGTCCGTGACGATCCATGACGATTCTTGACCACCCTTCCTCCAATGCTCCCAAGCATCAGGGCTATATGCAGTGTAATATCCCCTTTGTGGAGCGATCCAACACCCCCTGCCCCCCACCCTCGCCACCTTCCTGACTCAGGAGGCCAATGCCCCCCTTCCACCCCTCCCGCCGCAATGGATAAATGTCCACCTAATTGTCCCTGTTAGTCTCCACCCCCATCCCCTCTGCCATGTCCGGAAACCCCTCCTGTAACTCCCCATCACTTCTGCCAGGCGAGCCCCTTGCCCTGCCCTAGAGAGCCCCCGGTTACCCATAGGCTGTCAAACCCATCCTACAGCCCCACTTCTTCCTTGGCTGACAAACACAAGAGGTGCGCCCCTTCATTCTCATACCCTTCACTTTGAAGAGGGGCTCTGTCTTGTACTGATGTACTGCACCTCCCCCCACTCCTTCTAGCATTCTGTCTCCCCCCCTGCCCCTGAAATTCTTCCCCCCACATGCCCCTGCCCCTGCCCCGGGCATTCACCCACCCTGCCCCTGGACTTCTCTCCCCTCCTGTCCCTGGACTTCTCCCTTCCTCTACCCGTGGCCTTCTCCCCCCCAGTACTTGTTTCATTCACCCCCACTCACTCTAGACTTAGCCCTCCTAGACAGCATATTAAAAAAGCCCTGCTGATCTTTACTTTATTTCTTTATTATTATTATTATTTCTTGATGTCTTGCCTGTATGTCAGCACCTGCTGTATTTTTCTTCCCACAGGAGCGCCGCCGCGGCCCACTTGCGATCCACGAATTCGCACGCTTCCCGTTGCTCCTTTGTCTGATTTTTACACAGCCAGCCTTCCCCTGCTCCACGACCAGCCTCAGGAGCCCGTTGCTGCCGTTTCAATCCACCAGGCAATTGGCCGCAGAGAAAATTAAAACTTGAAGCTGAAACAACAAGGAACGCGCCCGCCGCGATCCAGCTCTCCCGGCTGCCGATTGCAACTGCCGCCCCCCCCCCCACTCGCACATCCTCCCATCCACCCTCACGCTTGCCTTCCCCTGGACCCCATTAGTTCCTGCGGCATTCGATCATGCAGCAGGACCAATGAATTCAAATTTTTAGCCTGCCCCCCGCGCCATGTTTGCTCCCGCGCGCTACCTCTGCTCCCGGGGCTCGTGTGTGCCGGCGGCCCGGTTACTGAAGCCCCGGTGACTTTGCCCCTGTGGCCTGTCATTTACCAGATGATGTAGTAAAAGCTGTTAGTGTAGCTGGGTTTAAAAGAAGTTTGGACAAGTTCCTGGAGGAAAGGTCCATAAACCATTATTAAAAGGGACCCAGGATATCACTGCTTGACACAATACAAGCATTGAGGAACCTGTGTCTTTTGTGGATATTGCTAGGTACTTGTGACCTAGATTGGCCACTGTTGGAAACAGGATACTGGGCTTGATGGACCTTGGTCTGACCCAGTATGGCATATCTTACGTTCTTATGTACCTAGACTAATTACTGCAGGTCTTTTAATCAAAAATTGTCTGTGTCTTTTCTGAGCATATTTATATGTGTCAGGAAAAATCCTGATCTTAGAACAATTTATCCTGCTTCTTGAAGATCTTTAATAACCATTTTTTTTTCAGAATGGAAGGCAATTACCATCAAGGACGCAAAAGTCACTGACTCAGAGGTTTGCGCTATGAAAAGTGTAGAAACATCCAACACTTCCACATCTACTGGAGTTCCAAGAAATCTGATTGACTAGACTTCTTATCTTTCGGTAAATACTTTTGCAAGTGGTGGAAGATTTTATCTCTGGAATGTCCAATACTTCCATTAAATTTATTTTGAACATGTCCTGCAGAGAAATCATAGATAAACCAGGAAAATTCAAAACACACAGATTACAATTACATGCAGCATTCTCCAATCTTTCCACCTTAGTTCTCAAATCAGTATAATCTAATCATCTTGAAGGACTACAAAAAGAGACGGCTACTTCTGGAGAGAGATCTGAAATATGTTTAAATGTTTATTATGTTAAATGTAATATGTTTAAATGTAAACGGTTCCTTGTATGAAGTTGTTACCTTGTAAACCATGCTGATCTTGAATAGCAGGGTATAAACCAAGTAAATAAATAAAAATAAATAAAATAAATCTGCAATTGTAAGTATTTACTTCTGGGAATTTTTCTAAATCTTGGGGAAAAAGTAATTCTTTTGATTAAAGCTGATTAATCTGTGTAAATTAGAATCCAATGTATTTGTTAAATAAGTCAGGGCCTAGTATCAGCAAAGAGCTTTTAGTTTAAATTAAAAACTCAACAGGTAAGTTTCCGTTTAAGTTTAAAACTCAGCAGAAAGCTTTCAGTTTAAATTTAAAACCCCAAAGATGGCTTTCAATTAAAATGTAAAACCCAGCAGAGGGCTTTCAGTTTACATGGAGAAGGAAACAAACTCACGAACTCAGAATAAAATACTTCTCTCTACTCAAGAATTACAAGGATGCGATTAATAACGCTAAAAGACAATATCACTCTAAAACGTTATCTAAATCTATCAACCGTCCTAGAGAACTATTTGAGATTGTCAAATCTTTAACCAAATCCCCATCAAACAATTCTCACAAAATTGGTATTAACCCACAAATAATTGCTGACCACTTTGCAAATAAACTTAAACTTAACAGCCATTTCACCCCACCTAATCTACCTATCTCAGATAATAACTTACAGGAATGGAAAGCCTTTTATCCTATTAGCAACAAGATGCTCCTTCAAACAATCTCCAACCTAAATACCACTACTCTCTTCTTGATCCTTGCCCAGTGGCATGGATAAAATCAACAAAATCAGAACTTGCCACAGACCTACTGAACATAGTAAATCAATCTCTTCAACAAGGACGTATACCAGATGCCCTCAAGAAGTCAGCTATCCGTCCGTTGTTAAAAAACAAAACTCTAGACATCAATGACCCTACATCTTATCGTCCCATTGCAAGTATTCCATTCCTCGCCAAAATTATTGAAAAGATTGTCCAAACACAACTACAAGATTATATAGACTCCACGGTCCCTTTAGATGATCATCAATATGGATTTCGACCACACCATGGTGTAGAAACGCTCCTGATGGCACTATTTGACACAATCATAAGAGGTATTGATAACACCAAGCAAGCCTTCATTCTCATATTCATTGATATCTCCTCGGCATTTGATACTGTAAACCATACCACGCTCATTTCAAGACTTTCTCAACTAGGCATCAAAGATAAAACTCTTGAATGGTTCATATCTTATTTTACTAACCGGACACAATATGTTCAAATTGACCAAAATGCATCATCCCCTTTTCCGCAAGAGCAGGGCATCCCTCAAGGTTCTGCCCTATCAGCCCTATTGTTCAATCTCTATCTTCAACCTATCTGTTCCATATTTAAACGTTTCAAAATCAATTATCACATCTACGCAGATGACATTATGTTGTACTCACCATTTGATGTGTCTAACCCAGATTACTCCAACATTTGTCATTGCCTCGTTGAAGCTGAGCTGTGGCTGAAATCTATTAACATGTCTATTAATTTTAAAAAAACCGAAGCTTTATTTATAACAAGAAACACAAGCTTCACCCCTCCAATGCAAATCAACATTGGCAATAATTCTCTCCCTGTTAAAGATGAGATCAAATACTTGGGAGTCACTCTTGATAAGACCCTCAACCTCTCCAAACATATAAAGCTAACTGTAAAAGCAATCTATTTCAAACTAAGGACAATCCAACAACTTAGACCATTACTAGACAACACTGATTTCAGAACCATAGTACAAACACTCATTACACCACATTTAGACTACTGTAATGGTATTCTTCAAGGGACCTCAAAGAAAAATATCCACTCACTTCAATTGGCCCAAAATGTCACCGCAAGGATTATTTCCAAAGCAAAATTAACAGATCATATCTCCGATTCTTTATTCTCTCCACTGGCTTCCAGTATCATGCAGAATCACCTACAAATCCTTAATCAATACTTTTAAGATTTTTAACAATATAGCTCCTTCCTTCTTATCCACTCTTATCAACATCCCGCTTGAAAACAGATCAAGAAGAAGAATTAACCTTCACATGCTACAAGTACCTGATTCTATCCGAAAAACAAGTAAAAAAACAAGCAACACAGCGTTCTCATACTTTGCTCCTATGTTATGGAACAACTTACCAGCTGAAATCAGAGAAATTAAGGATCTTCAATTATTTAGAAAAAATCTAAAAACCCACCTATTCACCCTATACTATAATAACCTCCACAAGGAAGATAACCCTAACTCAGAGAAAACTTCTGATCAACAGTCACTCACTGACCCTACCTAGACAGGCATAACAACCCTCACTCATTCACATTGTTCACCTAATTAAATTCTCTCTTTGAAAGCAAAATGTGAATAAGTGTAACTAATGTAATATATTCCATTGCCGATGATTTACTATTGATAGCCAGTTATTTCACTGTATTATTGAGTTGCAATTTAATAGTTAAATGTTTACTTTTATAATGTTGTTCTATGTAAAAACTCTTGTTCTCCATTTACTGTTCTTTGTACTAAAACACATTCTATGTAAAATAGTTCAAAACCTGTTCTATGTAAAATAGTTTCTAAACCCGTTCTATGTAAAATAATAGCATGCTATTATTAAACTTTGTTTACTTGTAAACCGCCACTGATCGCTGGAAGTGGCGGTATAGAAGAGATGTATAAATAAATAAATAAATAAATAAATAAATTCAGAACCCAGCAGAAAGCATTCAGTTTAAATTTAGAATCCAACAGAGAGCTTTCTGTTTATATTTAAAACCCAGCAGAGAGCTTTCTGGTTAAATTTAAAACCAAGCAGTGGGCTTTCAATTAAATTTAAAACCCAGCATCTAGTTTAAAGTTAATACTCAGTCAGGGGCTAGTATCAGCAAAGAGTTTTAATTTAAATCAAATCAGAGTATAATTTAACATAAAAGGAAAAACAGGGTCGGTTTTCTTTCAGCAATAAATTGTTTCTAGAGGCCTTTACAAAGAGGCCTTATAGATAGGGGGCAAGAGACCTGTGAAATTGTTTTAAATAGGTGTTAAAGCCAAGTGACAGATCAAAGGGACATTTTGAAAGTCTCCCTCTATCAAAGCAAGGGCTGTGTGAATCACCCAGGAAATTGGTCACAGATTACCTTAGAAGCACAGATCTGGGACCTGTATAGCAAGCCAGCCTTTACTAAGTATTAGTTCCCTGCCTCCCACCCTGATTCCCACCCACACCAGGCATAATCCTAGCTTTATAGGGTCTTACATCTATTAAAGGGGGAGTGGTATTCACATTTCCTTCTAGGTTTAGCTGATTATTGTCACCAGGAATATATGCATTAAGGTCCTGAAAGTAATTAATCTTGAGGTGAATAAAGTTCCTTAAACTTATTTGGTATAGTTGTATTAGTACAAGCAACCCTAGCAACTAAAAACAACTTGAATAACTAAACAAAACTTTAAAACTAAGATACAGCAGTGAGATGGGGGTTATCCAATCTTTTGTATGGAGTATCGCATGTACGAACATTAGGGTACGTGTAAGCATTTAGACAATACAGTTACTTAACAGCATTTAGACAGTACAATTGAGGTAACATTTAACATGAAGGTATTTAATAAGGTGGTATGATAGACTTGTGTGTGTGGATAGGATGGGTGTGTGTTTAGTTGGCGGAGGTAGTAGCATTTCTGTTTGGGTAGGGGATGTTGCCTGAATGCTCATAGGTTTCTATAAATAACAATGTTTTGAGGTCTTTGCGGAAGTCTGTGAGAAATACAGCCTCTAAAATGCCTGTATGCAAATGCTAGAACTCTAAAAAAATAAGATGGGAGAGTTAGAATATATAGCTCGAAATGAGAGGCTAGATATGATTGGTATTTCAGAGACCTGGTGGAAGGAGGGCAAACAATGGGACACTGATATCTGGGTACAAACTATATCACAATGACAGAGTAGATCAAATTGGTGGAGGGGTTGTGCTCTATGTTAGAGAGGCATTGAGTCACATAGGATTAAAGTTTTGCAAGAAACAAAATATGTTGTAGAATCTCTATGGATTGAATTTCCATGTAAAAAGGGGAAGACAATGCCAGTGGAGGTGTACTACCGACCGCCGGCCAGAATGAATAGTTGGGTAATGAAATGCTGAAAGAAATCAGGAAAGCTAACAAAAGTTACAACATAGTAATAATGGGTGATTTCAATTACTCGGGTATCGACTGTGTCAGTATCACATCAGGGCAGGCTAGGGAGATAGTTTTTAGATGAAATAAATGACTGCTTCTTGGAGCGGCTGGTTCATGAACCGACAAGAGGAGAAGTTGTTTTGGACTTAGTCCTTAATGACATGCAGGATCTAGTACAAGAGATAAGGGTGCCGGGGCCACTTGGCAATAGTGATCACAGCATGATCACATTTGATTTAATAAATGAAAGAAGGATGGCAAGGAAATCCACAATACTCCTATTTAACTTTCAAAAGGGAGACTATGATAAAATGAGGAAAACAGCAAAAGATTAAAACGAGCAGCTGCAAAGGCTAAAGATTTTCATAAAGCGTGCCCATTATTTAAAAATACTATCTTGGAAGCCCAGAACAGATGTATTCCACACTTTAAGAAAAGTGGAAGGAAGGCCAAAAAACAGCCAACATGAGGCCAAAAAAGCATCTTTCAGGAAATGGAAAAAAGAGCCAAATGACGAAAATGGGAAGCATTGCCAAGTTAGATGCAAAACAAAAAAGATTCCTAGGGCAACGGAAACCTGTCAGCCCAAGTAATGAAACAATATACAAAAAATACAGGCTCCAAAATAGTAGACCTCAACAAATAATCAAATGAATTTGATATTTAAATATTTTTGTCGGACAATTGAACCCTAGGCAAGAAACACTCAACTAGTGGTTCATATCCATTTTAATCAATAAGCAGTCAACCCTTTAATACTGCTATGCAGAAAAATATTGCAAGTAATATTTAGCTATGTCCCAAGCGTTAGAATCACAGATCCTCAAAAAAATGGTAGATTGCGACACAGTCCTGCGTTTCGGGTCCCTCCAATTCACTGACCCTGCTTCAGGCTTAAATCCACCAAAAGAAAAGCGCATGAAATCCATGATCTGTAAAGGCCATTTAAACAAACATGGCGTGTGACGTCAAACTGAACACCCGGTTGCTGCTGGACCAATAGAAAGGCAGAGGCAATTGAAAATGCAAACGCCAACTATCGGACACAAATGAAAACTCAACAGGCCACTTGCCAATCTTGCTCCGAGTTCAAGCCTTGCAGTACAACCGCAGTAAGGTGAAAAATCCATCATTGTTCAATCCTCAATAGATGCGTTGAACGATATCCCCCATATACGTGATCAATAGCTCGCCAAGTAAAATGCTCAAACTCATGAGCATATTGCAATGCGTGTTGAACTAGAGGAGCTGAAAGGGTCCGAGTTCAAATCCTCGAGGCATGCTCAGCAAGGTGCTTCTTCAAAGTTGGGTAGTGCATCCCACATATTTTAAATCACATGGACATACAATTAAATATATCACAAATGACGAATCACATGTAGTAGAACAACGAAAGGTCCATGTCTTCTTTGTGATAGGATCTTCCCAGGACATACCTGTCAAGGATCCTGCACAATACTTGCAGTGACCACACGGAGTATGACCTTGCTGTTCAAAAACTGGTAAAAAAGATAAAGAGGGATGCATCAATTTATCCCGCAAATTCCTACCCCGAGTATATGTTAAACAAAGACGTTTACAGAAGCATTCATGTAAATGCAAAACTTGCCAATGTCGACGTAAGATCCGTTGGACCATATGCATCCTCTTGGTAAAAGGAAGAACTCCCACTATGGATTGATCCATGGGAGAAGAATCCATGGGAGAAGCATATACTCGGGGTAGGAATTTGCGGGATAAATTGATGCATCCCTCTTAAACCCGAAGACTTCCGCACACTCTGCCAAGCAATCATAACCCCCCTTTTAGACCACAATCTACCAAGAACTACCCAAACACACATTATACCCATTACATCTGGCATAAAATACAGCAACAAGGATCATCTATGGAGCACCACGACAAAACCACATTTTCTCCATCCTAAAGCAACTGCATTGGCTCCTCATCATCTCCAGAATTAAATATAAAACTATTCTCAACACCTACAAAGTATTACACAACCAATCAATTGAACACCTACAAACACTATTAAGTAAACCCAAGAGTGATAGGTTAAGAAGACACAGCACACAAAATCTCGCTGTACCATCCCAGAGGCTCAAGAACAAATAGAGCACATACAGCAGGCATTCACCCTCTATGCCCCAACCATCTGGAACTCTCTACTCCATAATCTAATCATTAGCAGACTTCCGCAAGAAGCTAAAACCCCATATTTTCCTAGACTACTGCAGCGCAGATCTCCAACAATATTAAACACATATCAACTAAACAAGTAGGGACCACTGGACACAAAGTTACTCGGAACATTGCCACCTGCAACATCCCCACCGACCAATGAACAAAAAAATAACATAAGACTACACTCTATCAAAAAAGCACCAACAGACTTCAAAGGAATTCCCTCACTAGTGACTCCCCTAGTGCCCCTCAGCCAAACTAGACAAATTAGAACCACCACCATGCAATTGTGTTACACAGACCATATCCTGTACTCTATACTTAAGTTACTTTAGCCATTAGGCTGGTTCCAACTGTTACCTATTGTTCTTGTTGACGTTACCTGTAAGTTACTTAATGCACATAATGTTTGGTTGATTGCACCTAGTTTATTGTAAACTGTTTTGACTTGCAGAAAAACAGAATAAAAAAATGGGTTAAATAAATAAATAAAATAAATAAACATGAAGCTACTCATACCAGAAAAGGATCAGAAACAGATTAAAAGATAGAATGCAGAGAGTAGGCTAAATGGCCATTTTTTTCTCTTTTTTTATACTTTAAGTTTACAAATTTATTACAAGGATACAATCACTTGCATGGAAATCGGGGACCCAATGAATTATAACACCAGGAAAAGAAACAATCAGAAGAAACAGTTAACCAGATATCCCCGCTCTAGCCCACAATAAAGGATCAAAAAAAAAATGAACAAGAAAATACCATTCAAAAAGAAACTCTTACAGGAAATATACAGAGAGATATCAGCCATATTCCCAATTAAAGCGGAGTAGAACAGTTAGCGGATACCCCACCTGTCACCCCACGGGCATTCAGAAAAGAAATTAGTTGAGATGGGAAAAAGAAAATATAGGAAATACCTTCCAATTTCACCAAACATTTGCAGGGATGCTTCAGAAAGAAAAGCCCACCCAAATGAGAGACCCTCGGACGCAGAAGTAAAAATTCTCTCCTGCGTCGTTGGGTTTTCCTAGCTAAGTCAGGAAATATATGGACCAGGCAGCCCTTAAAAGGCACATTCCTCTTCTGAAAAAACATTTTAAGGAGCTATTCCCTATCTGATGCCAATGCAAAGGTTACCAAACATGTAGCAGAAACAGCCACTTCCATATCTGACTTTTCTAATAAAGAAGTAGCATTTAGAACATCAGCCATTTGTGGGCCAGGTATTTCCACATTAGAAAAGGCTTTTTGACCAGTAGGAATATAATACATTTTAACCAATGGTGGACAAAGCTTGGGAGAAACCCCAAGCACATCAAACAAATAAGCTTTAAACATATCTTTCGGAGAAATACCAGTTATTCTAGGAAAGTTAATCAAACATAGATTAGTTAGCCTTGAATGATTATCCAAATATTCCAAACGACTCCTCACATTTCCAAAGTCTTTCATCAGTGCCTCTGCTTGAGATTCTAAATGATTAGTTCTCAATGAGAAAACAGAAACAGAAGCTTTAAGGGTTTCAATGGACTCAACATTCGTAGAACAGATCTTCTCGTTCTTCATCACCTGGGTTTGCAAAAGTTGAACCTGAGGAATAATGGCCTCACCTAACTGCTTAATAGCAGACCAAATTGCCTCTAAGGTAAACTGCTCCGGTCGCTGCAATTCAAAGGAAAAGGGTGAAGCGTCCCTCACAATCTCCACTTCAACTGCTGCCATTGTAGGGTCCAGAGGAAGAAAGGAAGCCTCTCTTCTTGCCTCGTCCGCCAACAACTGCTCTCTGAGCGGTGTCTCGGGGCTAGATGGATCCCACGAGGAAACTTCAACACTCGCAGTCACACTCAGGTTCGGCCCCAGCGAAGAAGAGGGCACACCACCTCCGGAGAGCTCATCCACTTCCACAGACTCCAAGCGCACCCCTGAGCATGCCTGCTTCAGAGGTCTCCCTAGATCTGGGACGTCTGATCACTGCCCGAAGGAGACGCTGAGCACACCGGCTCCAGGGAGCTCTCAGCCAGGCTACTCACCCCCGCACTGTATGGCTGACCGGCCCGACGCACAAAGGAATCCAAAGGAGCAGAAACAGAGGCAGCTGGCAGGGAAGTATGGGGTACTTTCCCAAGCCAAACTTTCCTCCGACGTGGCATGAAGAAACGCGTCTGGCTCAGCAGTCTCGGTAAGTCGCCATCTTGGTTGTTTTTTTCTCAATGGAGAAAAGTAAACACTAGAGTACCCCAGGGATCTGCTGCTTTTTAACATATTCATAAATGACCTGGCAATGGGAATAATGAGTGAGGTGATCAAATTTGCAGATCACACAAAGTTATTCAACATTGATAAAAACCCAAGAGGATTGTGAAAAATTACAAAAGGACCTTGATAAATTGGAAGACTGAGTGTCCAAATGGCAGATGAAATTTAATGTAAACAAGTGCAGGTTATGCACCTAGGAAAGAACAACCCAAACTTTGGTTACATGATGCAAGGTACCACCTTAGAAACCACCACCTGGGAAAAAGATTTAGGCGTCATCCTGGATAATACATTGAAACCCTCCGCCCAGTGTGCAGTGGCGGCCAAGAAAGCAAATAGAATGCTAGAAATCATAAGGAAAGGAATGGAGAATAAAATTAAGGATATTATAATGCCTCTGTATTTTTCCATGGTTTGACTGCACCTTGAATATTGTGTGCAAGTCTGGTTGCCGTATCTTAAAAAGGATATAGTGGAATTAGAAAAGGTACAGAGAAGAGCCACTGAAATGGTAAAGGGGATGGTAGGATACTCCTATGAGGAAAGGCTTAAAAAGTTAGTGCTCTTCAATTTGGAAAAGAGAAGGCTGAGGGGAGATATGATAGAAGTTATAAATTAATGAATGGAGTGGAACAGGTTAACATAGATCAGTTGTTTACGCCATCAAAAAGTAGAAAGACTAGAGGACATGCAATGAAGCTACAATGTAAACCACTTAAGACTAATAAGAGAAGATGTTTTTTCACTCAATGTGTAATCAAACTCTGGAATTCGTTACCGAAGGATGTAGTAAAAGCTGTTAGTGTAGCTGGGTTTAAAAAAGGTTTGGACAAGTTCCTGGAAGAAAGGCCCATGAACCATTATTAAGAGGTCCCGGGAAATCCACTGCTTGCCCCAGGACGAGCATTGTGGAAGCTGTGGACTTTGGGTACCTGCCAGGTATTTGTGATCTGGATTGGCCACTGTTGGAAACACGATACTGAGCTTGATGGACCTTGGTCTAATCCAGTATGGCATTTCTTATGTTCTTATCACTCCCTGCATGAAATGAGAACTTTCCAGGAAAAACTTCCACCTTTTAAAGCTTTGTAGCAGATTGTGAAAATGTTTTGAAGTTCTCTTGCTGGTTAACTTCCATCTTTTGACCCTTTGAAGAGAGCAGATTTACTCATGGGATCAATTCCACCCCAGGTCAGCTATTGCATCACAGATAGAGTCCAAAGTTACCTTGTCTGGACGTTTAAGCAGGAATTGAGGCACAGATAGCTCTGATAACAGCATATTAACAGGTACTTGATCGTCTGATGATGCAGCAGCTAAGGAGATCATTGAAGAGAGGCAGGAGCATTAACAGTGTTGAGATTTGGTGTTGTCGAAAACCATGCTGTTGTGGATCAAGTGGTGCGTGACAGTCGATGTGGTCTTGGATTTGTTGCAGTACTATCCTTGCCCTAGGTGAACCTCATTCCTCCTGCCCCCTGCTCCCACCCCTGGACAGAGCAGGGATCCTTATGGGACTCCTCCATTCACTCCTCCCCAGCTTAGACATGCGACCTCTCCATTTCATCATGTAAGATCAATTGATTAAAAATTCTTTAAACCATTCCTAAGATACCAAATGCACTCAGCTGTGAAAGCAGTATTGATTTAGCAATGCTTATATACAGCTTTTCACTGGGTCAAAGCAATGTAAATTCAGGTATTTCCCTTGTCCCCAAAGGGGCTCACAATCTGCATTTTGTACCCAAGGCAATAGAAAGTAAGTGGCTTACCCAAAATGTGCCTGTGGGACTAGAAAACTGAGTCCCTTCAGCAGGATTCAAACCCCCAACTCTCTGGCCCCTGTGGCAATTTGTCCCAACCACTAAGCCACTCCTCCCTACCACTAGGCCACATTCAACACTACTGTTAAATCAAATTGAACAACAAATGCCTGGATAGTCTAAAATTCTAAAAAAGAATTAAACACGTTTTGAAATTTACTGTACATAGTAAACGGATGAGGATTGTGGCTGGATCAGTGGCAAGATATGATTCCCGCTAAATTCTTTGTGATTTTTAGCTTCTATCCCTGGCACTATATCACCACTACAGTTTTTAAAAAATGTACTTCCCTCCCAGTCTCTCTCTCTACTCACCCCCGCTGCCTGGACAATTGCATTCACCTCAAACATGTTCACCTACTGATACCTACATTTCCCAAGTCAATTTGCTCCTGGCCATCTCCGATTCTCTCCACTTTTGATAGATTTTTATAAGACGATTGAATTTTATTTATTTATTTGGTTCTATACTGCACTATTCATGATCAGCATGGTTTACAATAGTTTACAACAGAACAGTTTACATTGAACATGAGAACAAGATATAATACAATTAACAAATTTACATTAACGGTAACAAGTAAGAATGGTGAAATATTTACAGTAAAACAGAATTTGCAGTACCATACTATTTACAGTATAACCAAATTTAGAGTAAGATGTTGACAGACTGGGCTTTATGTTACATGGTCAAAAGCAAAGTGGAATAGGTGAGTTTTGATTGCTTTGTGAAAGGTGGCCAGATCTGAAATGAGACGAATAGGAGCAGGTAGGGAGTTCCAAAATATAGGGGCGAAGAGGGAGAAGGCTCTGTTGTTAGCGAATTGGGAGCTTTTTCTAGCTATAAGTGGGATGGTAAGAGTGTTAGTCATATTTGATCTTCTTGCTCTGTTGTTGGGAGTCCAGTGTAGAAGATCTTCCAGGGAGGATGCGGTTAGGTGATGAAGAATTTTAAAAGTTATCAGGAGAGTTTTGTACTTGAGTCGACTGCTTATTGGGAGCCAGTGTAGATGAAATAGGAGAGGGGTAACGTTCGTATCTAGAGGCTCCATAGATGGTAGTCAGTGCCAGTTGTAGAGGATGGAGAGAATATCCAGGAAGACCATGTAGGATGATATTGGCGTAGTCGAAGAGTGGAGTGATAATGGCTTGGAAGACAGAGCGGAAGTCTGTAGGCTCTAGTAAGGGTCAGAGATGACAGAGGAAATGTATTTTATGATAGACAGCTTTTGTGATATTGTTTATATGGGACTCCATGTTTAGGGACTGGTCCAGGGTGATGCCCAGATATCTAACTTCATGATTAGACTTCATATCAGCATTCTTAACCTGTAAGGTTGTTGGGGGTATGAATATTGAGACTTTTGTGATAAAAAGGACTTCTGTCTTTTTATAGTTCACTTTCAGGTTGTGAGTGGCTAGCCAGTCGGAGACAGCATTGAAACAGTTGATAATTCCATTGAAGTTTGGGTTCTCGGTTGAAAAAGGAGTGTAAAGAAGTACATCATCTGCATAGATGTGATAGTGAATGCCAAAGGATTGTATGATTGTACATATTGATTGTATATATATGTTAAATAACAGGGCTGATAGGGAAGAGCCCTGGGGTACTCCTTGGGTTTGTTGATACATCTCTGAAGTTTGATTGCCCATACAGACTTGTTGACGATCTGTTAGCTATGAGCGACACCAGTCTAGTGCTGAGCTCTGAATGCCCTTAAGCTTAAGTAGATTAATCAAATGGCTGTGACAGACTGTAACAAAGGCCGATGCAATATCTCCAGGAACAAGCAGGAATGAGTCTTCACATATGGGGTACGTCGGTACCGATGGAGCCTGCGCGGGAACGCTCCCCAGCTTCCCAAAAAGGAAAGCTTTTGGGAGCATCCCACTGCGCCTGCGTGCTGCCTTCCCGCCTTTCCTGACCAGCTCTCCTCAGTTCTTCTTTGCCGCGGAGCCAGCAGGTTGTATTCCTGTCACCGCTGAAGAAGTTCTTTGTTTTACTTTATTTCTTTGGTCGCGTGTCTGCCTTCCCCGACTCCGGACCGGTACCGCCGGTCTTTTCTTTCTTTAAAAAAAAAAAAAAATCTATACTTTCCCCCACTTAGTGTATTTTTTCTTCTAGGCCTCAGGGCCCAAGAGAAAATTTTCCCTAATGAAAAAACCAGCCTCCGGGTTCAAGGAATGCACTAAGTGTAGCGGTACTATTTCTGTTACAGATACCCATGAATGGTGTCTTAAATGTTTGGGTCCTGAACACTCCATTCCGGATTGTCCGTCCTGCTCTCAAATGTCTAAACGGGGTTTACAGAACCGAGCAGCTAAGCTCCATGTCCTGTTTCCCGCTGATGCAGCGTCGGTAGCATTGACTTCTTCCCGGTCTTCTTCTCCTGATGGATCTCAGGTAACCAAACATAAGTCTAGCAGGTCCTCGAAGGGTAGATCTCCCTCTAAGCATCGAGATGCCTCCGGGCTTGCCCTCGAGGACCCTGCACCAGCCAAACAACCCCGGCGGAAAGCTCCGGCTTCCAAAGCTCCTCCTATGGGGTTACAGGTTGACATTGATGGCACGGCCTCGACCGATCACCTGTTAGAATGCTCTGGGGTACCGGCACAATCTCCCGGTACCGACCTCCAGGCATTCATGGCGTCGATGGATCAGAATGTTCTGTCCATGCAGCAGGCTATTTCCGCCTTCATTCAAGCTGCGATGCCGGCGGTACCGCAACAACCCCCGTTGTCGGTATCGGCTCCGGTACCGGCACCAGCGCCGATACCGGTACTGACCGCATCGACATCGACTAGGACACCGGTTCCTTGTCCAGGGCTGTTTCTCGGTACCGATCTGGTTCCGAAAACGCCCGATGTCGATACCGCTCGATATGCGTATCGAGCGCTGGAAGAGCACCCTGACAGGCGGTACTTCGATTCCTCTGGTGATTCTGATTCATCAGATGAATCACCTGAAGTATCCATAGCCCTTCCTGAAGAGCCTTCTTCTCCAAAAAGAAGAATGTCTCCTCCAGAGGACTTGTCCTTTCAAGACTTCATAAGAGAAGTAGCTAAAGGACTATCTATCTCAGTAGCCTCTGAATCAGAGCCTAGAGCAAAAAAATTGGATATTTTAGGTTACCCTAAGGCTCCTAGAGAGGCAGTCACCTTACCAATTCATGAGATTCTTTATGAACACATGATTGATTTATGGGAGACTCCTCTCACTCTCTCTCCTCATTCTCGCAGGTTGGACACTATGTACCGTGTCCCTCCCTGTCCTGGATTTAAAAAAACTCAGCTTCCTCACCATTCTATTGTGGTGCAGTCAGCTATGAAGAGGATAAAGAGTACAAAGAGACACTCTTCTGCTCCTCCAGGAAGAGAATGCAGAACCTTGGATGCTTTTGGTAGGAAAATCTTCCAGGCCAGTATGCTCATTGCCAGAATCAACTCATATAGCCTCTATATGGGTATGTTTCTAAAAGAAGTGGCAGAAAAGTTGCGCACTTTCTTCCCTTTTATTCCAGAAGATAGAAGGGAAGAATTTCTCCTTTGGCTTAAGCATACTCAAGAGATTTCAAAGTTTTCCAACAGGGCAGCCTTTGACTCCTTTGAAGGTGCCAGCAGAGCCTCAGGCATTGCCATAGCTGCTCGCAGAATTGCTTGGCTCCAGGCTTCTGATTTGGAACCCTGGGTTCAAGATGGCCTAGGAAATCTGCCCTGTACAGGTGAAAATCTATTTGGCAAGGAGTGGCAAATTAAAGCCACTCAAATGGATGCAGAGAACTCTGCTCTGGATAGACTTTCAAAGTCAACCTCCATTCCTGCCAAGAAAAAGACTTTTAAAAAGTCTTTTTTCAAGAAGGGTAGATTCCCTTCCACTTCTGGCCAACAATCTTCTACAGGTCGCTTTACCACTAAGCGTCAGCAACCTAAGCAGGCCAGGACTAAGTCTGCAGGGCCTGCTACAACTCAACAGTCCCAACCCCCTCAGGGTTTTTGACTTGATGCTAGAGAACTTAGCCTTTCTGGCTTTAAAACAGCCAGAACCTCTCACCATTCCAGGAAGGTTAGCTCTTTTGCTTCCAGATGGGAGCAAATCACATCAGAGCAGTGGACCCTCTCGATCATAAGAGAGGGCTACAAGCTTCATTTCTCAGACCTTCCTCCCCACACCATGGTGAGACACTTCAATTCTCCCACATCTCTGCTCGACCTTCTAGGTCAGGAGATAACTACCCTCCTTGCCCAAGGGGCAATAGAAGAAGTTCCTCTTCAACAAGGGTCAGGGTTCTACTCCCCCTATTTTCTCATTCCAAAGAAGACAGGGGGATACAGACCCATTCTAGATCTCAGAGAATTGAACAAATTTCTATGCAAGGAGAAGTTCAAGATGCTTTCTCTGGGCACTCTCCTTCCATACCTTCAAAGTCAGGATTGGCTTTGTTCTCTAGATCTCAAGGATGCGTACACCCATGTCCTCATCCATCCCTCTCACAGAAGATTCCTACGTTTTCTTTTCCAAGGAAAACATTACCAATACAGAGTGCTTCCTTTCGGTCTGGCCTCTGCCCCAAGAGTGTTCACCAAATGCATGGCAGTAGTTGCTGCATTTCTACGCACTCTGGGAATATTTGTCTTCCCATACCTGGACGACTGGCTCATCCGAGATCCATCTCAGTCAGAGGCCCAGATTTCCCTGGACCGTACAAGGCGCATTCTACAATATCTGGGACTTGTGGTAAACCTCCCAAAGTCTCAGCTTATCCCTACTGAGTCCCTAGAATTCATAGGGGCCTGGTTGGATACCACCACTGCAAGGGCCTACCTTCCTCAGGCCCGTTGCCAACGTCTAGTGCAGTTAGCCTCCCAGATTCAGTCAAGGAGCCACTTAACTGCCCGGGAGATGCTACAACTGCTAGGCCACATGGCTTCCACAGTACATGTGGTACCCTATGCTCGCCTACACATGCGAGCAGCTCAATGGACTTTGTCCACCCAGTGGACTCAGGCATCAGGAGCTCTCTCAGACCAAATAGCAACCTCCAAACGTCTCTTTTGGTCTCTCCAATGGTGGATGTCCACTCAAAATCTGTTGCTGGGGTCCCCCTTCCAACAGTTGTGGCCCCAAGCAACCCTCACAACAGATGCCTCCCAAACAGGTTGGGGAGCTCATCTTCAGGACCTCTCCACTTAAGGCACTTGGTCCCCTCAGGAGACCTCTCTTCATATCAACCACTTGGAGCTTCGAGCAGTTTTTCTAGCTCTCAAGGTCTTCCATACCCTCCTCAGCTACAAGACAGTCCTCATTCATACGGACAATCAAGTAGCCATGTTTTACATAAACAAGCAAGGAGGAACTGGCTCTCTGTCGCTTTGCAACGAAGCTCTAAGATTGTGGGCCTTCGCCAGAGAGCATCAAATCCATCTCCTGGCAGTATACCTCCCAGGAGTCCAAAGCTCTTGGGCATACAGACTCAGTCGAGTTCTGCTTCCACACGAATGGTCCCTGCACATGGATCAGGTACTCAGAATCTTCCAAGAATGGGGAACCCCGGACATAGACCTCTTTGCAAGTCCGTGGAATGCCAAACTTCCCCGGTTCTGTTCCAGAATTCCGTGTCAGGGAGTTCAGGCCAAGAATGCCTTCCTCCTTCATTGGGGTCAGGGTTTCCTGTATGCCTTTCCACCCATTCCCTTGATTCCCAAGACTCTGTTCAAACTCCAGAGGGATCAAGGATCTATTATCCTCATAGCTCCACGCTGGCCACGCCAAGTGTGGTACCCTCTACTTCTGCATCTCTCTCAAGCCCCCTCTCTGGACTTGGGAGCTGCTCCAGACCTTCTGTCTCAGGAGGAGGGGACTTTGTGGCACCCAAACGCCAAGTCCCTTCACCTCAGAGCTTGGTTACTGAAGGCCTAGACCTTCAAGGCTTCAATCTTTCTCAGCAAGTGAAGGATATTCTCCATGCTTCCAGAAAACCTTTCACCAGGCATTCCTATGCTTTTAAATGGAAAAGATTTTCCATTTGGTGTGCTGAAAAGGGTCTTGACCCTCTAGCACTACCTTTAAATTCTCTCTTAGACTATCTCCTGCATCTTTCCAATGCAGGACTTAAGACGAATTCAGTAAGAGTCCATTTGAGTGCTATTGCAGCATCCCTTAAGCCAATCAATGGACAACCTATTTCCTCTCATCCTCTCATTGCAAGATTCATGAGAGGCCTAACTTTAACTAAACCTCCCATTAGGCCTCCTCCGGTGGCATGGGACTTAAATTTGGTTCTTGGTCAGCTTATGAAGCCACCTTTTGAACCCTTAGCCACTACCTCCTTGAAATTTCTTTCCTGGAAGGTTATTTTCCTCATTGCAGTCACTTCAGCTCGCTGCATCAGTGAACTGCAGGCCTTAGTGGCTAATCCACCTTATACAAGGTTCCATCATGACAAGGTGGTCCTTAGGACCAATCCACACTTTATGCCTAAAGTGGTCTCACCTTTCCATCTTTTTTTTTTTTTTTTTAATTATTTATTTATGTGAATTTTTCAAATATACAGTATAACAATACAGTATAAAGTAATACAAGAAATTATCAGAACAATAAAAAATAACCAGCAACAATATCAAAATAGAACAGTCCACGTCTCGGGGAGAAAAATCCTCAATTTCAAACAACAAAATAATAGAAATCAAAGCTAGGATAAACAAACCCTAACCTACATAGTCCGATGTGGACCACCCCTAAAACCCTAGTCTACGGAAAAAAAAAACAACAAAGGAAAAAAGAAAGAAGAGAAAATTAATGAGGCTCTTCCTTTCCACAAAGCCAATTCTCTAAATCTGGGGGTAACAAAAAAACAAATTTCTCATATCCTAAGGTGACATAGCACTTACAAGGGTACTTTAGAAAAAAAGTTGCCCCCAAGGCCAACGTTCTACTCTTAAGCACTAAGGAGGTATATTTACCTGTCTTTTTTCCAGCTCCTCATGCATCCAGTGCAGAGAAGAGCCTTCATACTCTCGATTGTAAAAGAGCCCTTGCTTTTTACTTACAAAGGACTCAGCAACATAGAAAGTCTTCCCAGCTTTTTGTTGCTTTTGATCCTTCTCATTTAGGACTTCCAGTCTCTAAGAGAACACTGTCCAATTGGATTGCTCAGTGTATTTCCTTCGCCTACCAGAGTAAGAACCTTTCTCTTGAGAGCCATGTCACAGCTCATAATGTGAGGGCCATGGCCACCTCTATGGCTCATCTAAACTCTGTGTCCATCGACCAGATTTGTCGAGCAGCCACCTGGGCCTCGGTTCATACCTTCACAGCCCATTACTGCTTGGACAAGGACTTCCGCCGGGATGCCTTGTTTGGTCAGGCTGTCCTCAAACACCTGTTCCATTCCTAAACAACTCCTACCCTCCTTCCCAGGATGGATGCCTGAGATCCATAGGAGGAAGTCAGACCTTTCTCAGGGTCTCCTGTCCTTGGGGATCTCCCAGGCATCTTAGCTAGGGAGTCCCCATATGTGAAGACTCATTCCTGCTTGTTCCTGGAGATAGCACAGTTACTTACCTGTAACAGGTGATCTCTGGGAACAGCAGGAATAAGTCTTCACAACCCTCCCACCTCCCCTAGGAGTTGTACCTCTTTTCTGTCTTTCCTTTCCTCTCTCTCTCTATTGTCTCAGCTTTAAACTCGAACTGAGGAGAGCTGGTCAGGAAAGGCGGGAAGGCAGCGCGCAGGCGCAGTGGGATGCTCCCAAAAGCTTTCCTTTTTGGGAAGCTGGGGAGCGTTCCCGCGCAGGCTCCGTCGGTACCGACGTACCCCATATGTGAAGACTTATTCCTGCTGTTCCCAGAGATCACCTGTTACAGGTAAGTAACTGTGCTATTCATGAATATCAGGATAAAGTCCTGTTTTGGATTATTTAAGCCTAGGATTAGGTTATCGAACAGGGAAATGAGTAAAGTCTCAACACCATGATGTTGTTAAAAACCATGCTGTTGTGGATCAAGTGGTGCGTGACTGTTGATGTGGTCTTGGATTTGTTGCAGTATTATTTTCTCCATTATTTTAGCCAAGAACAGAAGACTTGATATAGGACGATAGGAGTTTGGGTCCTGCGGGTCCAGCTTGGAGTTTTTTAGGAGAGGTTTGATTGTGGCCATTTTCAGAGATGCCGGGACCAGACCCTCGTTGAAGGAAAGGTTGATAATCTTAGAGATGTGGGAACTTAATTCAGAGCACGTGGCCTTGATCCAGTTAGAAGGGCGTGAATCAGAGGGCGAGGTGGTAGAATTAAGTATTTTTATTATATTTTCAGTTTGTTTGGGGGAGTATGGGTAGAAGTGACTTAGAGCAGGGATATTAATGCTTTCGTGCAATGGAGCATCTGTGCAGCTGTCTTCGAAATTGTTTAGGGTTACTTTGGTTTTGTTGTGGAAGTGAGTAGCAATGTCTTGCATGTGAATTAGGTTATTTGTTTGATGTAGTGATGAGTCCTTCGTAAGGGACTGAATTAATCTAAAGAGTTTGTGGGGCTTGTTGAGAGAGCACATAAGATTAGTGTGGTATTCCTTTTTCCTTTGCATGATGGTAAGGCGGTGCTCTTGTAAGGTCTTCATATATAATTCTCAGTTATGGGGAAGCCTGAGGTGGCGCCATTTTCATTTGAGCATCCTGAGATTCTGTAGGGATTTGCGTAGATCAGCTGTAAACCAGATAGCCGTATGTGTTCTATTATTCAGGCATTTGAGCTGGGTTAGTAGTGCAGCTTTGCTTAGGGTAGAGTTCCAAGAGTGTATTACTTCAGCTATATCAGGGGAGTCAGCATTGGAGCTAAGGTTGGATAGAGTTCTTGCAAGGAATGACTGTCTGTTGAATGGTTTGAAGCGACGAGCAGGTAGTAGTTCAGTATTAAAAGGAACTTTCGAGTCTGGTATGTCGAATGGGATATGAAATAAGATGGCTTTGTGGTCTGATCAAGGTACTGGGAAGACTTGTGGTTGTACCAAGTTGTTGGAACCATAATTGTAGGGGGGTGCAAAGATAAGGTCCAGCGTGTTACCTTTCGTGTGGGTAGAGGCGTGTATTAGTTGCTCATAGTTTAGGGCAGACATCACATCTAGAAAGGCTTTAGCGTTCTTCTTTGATAAAACAGGGAGATTGAAGTCGCCTAAGATCCAGAGTGGTTTAGTGTGTGGTGAGTTGTTACAGATTAGATCTAGTGTTATGGAGAGGTCATCAGTTCTGGTGGAGGGGCACGATAGAACAGTGCTGTTGCTATTTGTTTATTTGCTATCATGATGGCATCGAGGCTGTTAGAATTCTGAGAGGAGAGGCATTGGAACTGTAGGTCAGATCTAGCCATTATGAGAGTGCCACCATCCCTTTTGTTAGTTCTTGCACAGCTGAAGATATCATAGTTTGGAAGCTTGAGCTGATTAATAATTACTGTATCCGTATCTGTGAGCCATGATTCTGTGATGAAGATTATGTCTAGCTTGTGATTCTCTTCATAGTCACCAATGATCAGCCATTTCTTCCAGATAGATCTTGCATTTATAAGCATGCATTTTAGTGCTTTTACATGAGTAGAATTCCAAGTGAGAGGTTTTCTTGAGGGCTGGCATACGATGTGCATAAGATGTTGGTGTCTTATCAGACGTGGTTGTTTCATCGCGGCAAAGGCATCTTCTTGTTTGTTTCGGCCAAAGCCCATGTATAGTGGAAATTATGCCACGTTGGTGTGAATGTATAGTGGAAATTATGCCATGTTGGTGTGAATAAGATTCAACTGAAATGAAGGATAGGGCAAGCCCATATAGGCATAGAACGAACGGCAGATAGTCAGGCATTGTGATGGCAGGGCGAGCGGGATAGTAGTTAGGTGGAGGTTTTTATAGGTGAAATAGGGAGTGTAAGACAGCTGCAATGTTCAACTGGCCTAATAAAAAGATATTAGTCAGTGAAATAGCATGTGCAGAACTATATAATCAAGGTTGGAACAATTATGCTCAAAGTGGACACTATTGATAATTCTAAGAGGGGGAGTAAGGTATAGAGAGTGCAATGTATATTTTACTTACAACAAGTATCTAGATGCAGAGGTGATCTACTGTTACAGATGGCTATATGATTTTGATATTCTTTTCTCCTGCCATCGTTCCACACCTAAGGGCCATGCCAAAGGGCCCTCTGGCGAGGTCCTCAGGCACGGGCCCAGCAGGCACAGGCATGTCCGATGGCACTTCTGGTGTTTAAAGTCCTGATCTGGCCCTGATTGGCCTTGGGCTGGTGAGTGGGGAGAGGATATCCTTCCCGCTCCCCTACCCTATGCCGTTCAGAGAGGTGCAGAGGCTGTTCCCACCGCGCCGCAGCTCTCTGAAGAAGAGGTCTTCGTGCCCGATGGCGCTGCTGGGGTTTAAAGTCCTGATCTGGCCCTGATTGGCCTTGGGTTGGTGAGTGGGGAGGGGATCTCCTTCCCACTCCATTGCCCGATGCCATTCATGGAACGTGAATGCACTCTGGCCTCTCATCTCAAATGCTGAATTAGATTGTAAATGGGTGACTGGAGACCTCTGTCCCATTGAAGGCTGTCTTATAATTTGGCAAACTATTTGTTGAAATGTACATTTGTTGGGATACTTGGAGGTGCTGCATAATGCCAATGTATTGGCTTTGGAGGATGTGGTTAATAAAAACTATTTTGAAAGAAACATTGAAATGGGCTTCACGTTACATGGAGAGGGAAATAGTTTTGTTGATCTGCTTCACTAGGAAGGTGCCTCTTCCAACCAAGGACACCTGTTGTGTGGTGATATGTAAAATGAAAGTGGTAAGATGTGTCTGTTTTGGGTGCTTCCTTACTGGAAAGGCCTGAGTGGTACAGCCCTTGATAAGAAAGAAGGGGGTATGTGGAGTGTTGGGAAAGTCAAAAAAGGAAAGAAGTTAAAAGTCACGAGAAAGAGCTGGACACCCTGTTCTGATGTTCCTCCAGGACAGGTTGAGAAGCGCTGGCCTAGAGCATGGAGTGACTCAAATATATACAAGTTCACGCAACTATTGCACAGTGCAAGGTATATTTTAAAGGGCTCACTTCTGAGGAGCTCGGGGCTGAAGATGGAATTTTTGGAACAGTTCAATGTGCCCAAGAATTCAAAGGCATGGATGCCAAAGTTGTTGTAGACTCAGTGAAGACCTGTGAGTTCTTAAAGTCTGTATTCTAGATCACGGGTCCCCAAACTTTGGGTCCCCAAACTTTTTACGTGAAAGGCCACAGAGGGAATTTCAAATCACTGAAAGGACCAAATGGGGGTAACACCCCCTCCCCCACCCAGAGAAAAGTTTACTGTGTGGGGAGAAAAAGGGGCTGTGCACGGCCCTTCAGTGATTTCAAATGTGGGGAAAGGATTCCCAGAGGTGCACAGATAACCCTTCCTTTCCTCAGAATCCGTTCTCTGGGGTATGGGAGGTGGGAGATGGGATTGATGGTGAAGAGGGATGTGTGTGGGGTGCCCTTTCTCCAATTCAAACTCCTTATATACTCTTCTCTTCCTCTCCTTTCTTTCACCAATTACCCTCCCCTCCCATTTCATCCCTTGTGTCATAACACACAAAAACAGACAAAATCTGAATATATAAAACCTAACTAAAGGCTTTCTAGAAAAGCCAAGTTTTGTAAAGCTAATGAAGAGAGAGCAAATTTTGAAGTTATTTAAGTCCAGTGCTAGGGTATTCCCTCATTTCTTTTGTGTGCCCACCAGCATAGGACTGGTAGGTAACTGAAGCAAAGCTAACCAGGAAAAGCACAGGACATATTGCATAATTTACATACGTAAATACATATATGTTTTTTGATGTAAAATTTTATGAATCATCAGGAGAATTTTAAAGTCTTTGTGGTATCAAGAACCAATGTAAGGACTAAGACTAAGGGGTATGTTTACTAAAGCGTGGTAACGTTACCGGCGATGAATGCAGCGTTAATGTGAGTAATGCCATATAAGGAAGTGGGCGTACCAGCATTAAGGTAGCAATGGCCGTGTAACACGCGTTAAAGGGCACCTTGGCCAGTTAGCGCATGTTAACAGGACATTGCACGTTAAAGCTGAGAAACAAAACACATTACAAGTCTGAGAAGGCGCTTTATAAGGTGCCTTGTAGGGCGCCTTATAAGGTGCCTTGTAGGGCGCCTTATAAGGCGTCTTAACCTAAGGTGCTTTATAAGGTGCCCTAAGGATGTTAAGGTGACCCAAGATATGGTGCCCAAGGGCAGTAAGGTGCCCTAAGCTGACAAGCATGTAATGTAAGGGCAAAGAACTGATGTAACCCTAACACTGCACAGAGCACCAAGGAAAGGCAATGGACAAGTGATGGAAGGAAGTAGAGGTGGGAGCTGATGAACCTGCCAAATCTGCATGCAGCCGATGTGGCAGCCAGTAAAATGGACAAACATATTGGAGGCAGCTGTACCAATGCACAGGGTGTTGGCAATGTAAAGTGCTACAATGACAGTGGGTGGAAGAGGATGGGAATACACGTCTGCCAGTGGAGGTAGAGGTGGCAAGATATTTGTAATGATAGGAGGACAGAGGAGTAGTAGTGCCATACAAAGCAGACACAAGAGAGGCAAGCATGAAGAGCTGCAATGCAGAAAAGGGTACCAGCGCAGGACATGGGGTAGCAGCCAACACATGAAGACAGGATGCTACACAGCTGACAGATGCATATAGATGGACAGAAGGATGGCTTGCAACTGCAGCACAGATCTGCAGAGATATGACTGTCACAGGAAAGAAAAGTACTTGCCTCGGACAGGCCTAATAAAATGAGACCACAAAGGGATTGAACCCATGACCTCTGCTTAGGATGTCATTGTATTAACCAGTGGGCTATACCTCTATGGTGTCTGTCTCAGCAATGGCTGGCTACAGAAAGACTACAGGTCACCGCACAAACTGTCTGCTGTATCTACCAGGATAGGTTAAACCCACCAGTACCCATGATGCAATGCACATGCAGAACAACAGTCTGCATCTGATCACCAGATGGGGTATGCAGCTCTCCAGCACCTCAGTGTGGTAAGAGGAACTGACTGTGTGTGATACTGGCACAGAGTTGCCACACACCATGCCATTGTGTCGGTTCTGTGTTCACCCTGAGGGTGAGGTGGGGCCGTCAGCACCAGGTCCGCAGTACCTGGGTTGCTTGAGATAGGCTTTGCTACAGGGCCCTATCATTGTCAGTGTGTGACAGATATTCCTTGCAGCCACACCTAAGATAGTCCTGTGTCTATCTGTATTCCCAATCACATCTAGCCCTTGGGGACCAGGAGCCACCCAAGTTAAGCATATCCAGTGTGGTTGCCATGGTTAATTGTCATAAGAGCAGGGGGGTGTCTGGACCCACATGCGGGTTATGTAGCACCACCTACCTATCAACCCACCCTGTCTGGGTCAAGGTGGTGAACAGGATCTGCCCCCAACAGACCCACACTCTACATCTTTGCAATGGAGGCAGTAGAGGGGCATGATGGAGGGCTGTGGGACCATCAACCCCGGTCCTGCTGACAAAAGGGCACCATCCAGGGCAGTTGATGCATATCTGTATGTATCACACAGGCACTGGCAGTAGGCCTGGAAAAAGCTCAGCTACCCCCACCACAATCTGACATTCACCAGCAGAGGGCACAGTTAGTTTGCACCTGCCACACCCTGCAAGATGGTCCAGCCATACACATGCTAACTACAAACAGTCTGCTAACCAGTCCATAGCACATGTTACCAGAGAAACTATGTGCACCCAGAGGTGGGATGTAAGCAGAGACACTAAGCAGGTCTCTCAGTGATTGGGCCCCAGAACAGGAACCACATAGATATCACTTGAGAGAAACACTGTATAGCACTCTGTGGGAACCTAGATATGCCACGGTCACTGCTCAGTCAGGGTGAGAGTGACCTCCCAGCATGACATGCTGTGGCCACCCTGTCCATGCAGGTGCTGGTCATGCACTACAATGTCCCAGCCATTGCCCCACACCCTGTGCAGATGCATCCTGCCCAGTCCACCCTGTCCGGACCATACCCACAATATCTTGCTCCTCATTATGCACATTGGCAGGCTAACGCTGGAAATAGTGTAAGCACTGTGGGCCCAGTGAGGAGTAGGCAGCCACAAAACAATGGATAGACATACACACACTCACTCCCACTCCTATTTCAGCATTGTGCAAAGATGGGGTGGTTGGCAGGCCTGCCTGCCACACTAGTCCTGAGCACAGTGCAGGCATTTCTAAGGTATGCAGGTGCTAGTAGTAGTGCTTTGGTGGTAAGTACTGCTCCGTGCCGGGCCCAACGGCCTGACTCTCCATGAGGCTTTGGATAGTGGAGCCTGTGGGTATGGGTGTTTGTGCCCCTGTTGGCCAATGTTCTAGGGCAGAGGTACTCAAATCCAGTCCTGGAGGGCTGCAAACCAGTCAGGTTTTTGGGATATCCCTAATGAATATACATGAGATATATTTGCATGCACTGCCTCCATTGTATTTGAATGTATCTCATGCATATTCATTAGGGATATCCCGAAATCTTGAATGGTTTGTGGCCCTCCAGGGACTGGATTTGAGTACCCCTGTTCTAGGGAGTGCACATGTTTATGGTGTATGTGCAATGTGGGGTAAAATGTAGGGATATGGTCTGCATGAGCCACAGCTGGGACTTGAACCTGTGACCTTCTGCCCCAGGACACACTGGTTGTGTGTACTGCACCATACTGTTGCCACAGAAGCAAGTCAGTCCCTGGGGTTACCATGGCTGTTCATCAGACAGACCTTGTCTGTTGCACTGCATGCCACCCATCTGAACAGGGCTTGGCCTTGGTCTGCTGTGGGCAGATGCCACTGCCCCCTCCACCACCAGCACCCCTCCCCCACCATGCTGACATGCCCATATGCTGGTGGTGCTGGTGGTGCGCAGTCCCAGGCCATCCAGTGTGCAGGTAAGTGGCTGCCTAGGGTGTGGGATCTGGGCTAGGGGTGCCTTCATAGACATCCTCTTTCCCCCGGCACCACCTGCCAATGTTATGTGCTCTTTGGGGTACCTGCTGGGTAATGTCCCCTGGATGGGACACTGTGGGACACAGACTCGTGGGCATGTTTGACCTTGGTCAGTTGCTGTCTTACTGATTTCCAGATTTTGCATTCCTATGTGCCATAATGCATCTGCCTATGCCATCCTGTGTCCCAGCTGCCCCACTGCATGTCCCGCCTGCAGCCCCCTATGCCCCATTTGCAGCATCGCCATAGTGCCCTTTCATACCTGGGCACTATGCTGTTGCTGTTCTTATTGGGTGGCTCCTATTTAAATACGGAAAGTGATTCACTGCATCTGTAAAGGAGGAGTACCTTGGCCGCATCGACGGCGTTATCAGGGTAATTCGTTGCCGAGCGCAGAGTATTATAACAGCATTTGATACAGGGCCTGGAGGCTTGAAACGCACGCGTCGTGCTACGAGATGATCTTATGAGCAACGAGAAGAAAGAATGAGATACTTCAGTTAAGTAAAGACTTTTAAATTTCGGCACAATTTCTTGGTTTTGTTAGGACCACTAAAAAAGAAAAAAAGTAGCTGACAGTCTGGTTGGGGGACATATGTTTGTTTTGTCCCTCCCACGGTCCAGCTTCGACAAAAACTAATGAGAAGTGAGGTACTGTTACAGTGAAAGTTGGGATTGGTTCTTATTAATTGTTTTCACTGGTGGGGTGGATGAGATGTTGCTGCACATGTAGCACTACTATCACTTTTTTTGGGCTCCCTGCCTATGCTGTACATTGCTGACACTGAAATGGTTTCTCTCTCCTGCAAATGCGCATCTAACGACAGGTTTTTACTTGCGACAATGTTCAGCCCTTCAGTTCCCCGCGTTAGTGTAGCAGGAGCCTCTTCCCGCCCACTCCCCGCCCATTGACCCCCTTCTCTCTGCTCTCTCTCCACTCTCTGCGGGACTTAACTCTGCCGGAGACGTTAACGCGCGATAATGTTGCATCTAGTAATGTTAGCACGCGTTAACGTTACATTTTGTAACATTATCGCACGTTAACGTTACATTTTGTAACAGCGCGCGTTAACGTTACATTTTGTAACATTAGCGCGCGTTAACGTTACATTTTGTAACATTAGCGCGCGTTAACGTTACATTTTGTAACATTAGCGCGCGTTAACGTAGCCACAGCTACATTACCACGCTTTAGTAAACATACCCCTAAGAGTGGCCAGTGCAATGGGCTGAGAATTAGGGAAGCCTGAATTCAAATCATGCTTCTGCCACTGAAACTCCTTGTGACATTTATCTCCCATTGCTTCAGACTGTAAGCTCCTCGGGGAAGGGTCATAGTGTACCTGAATATTTAAAACTACTGTATAGTGCTGCATAGGTCCAGTAGCACTAAAAAAAGCATTGTTATGATTTCAATAAGACAAACTGTTGTTGCCCACTGTCTTAACATACGTATGTAACTAAAAGCTAATTCTCCCCTTTATAAACGCAAAAGCTCAAAGGAAGATCAAGACGAGATCAAAATCTTACGGCATGGAATTATAGAATATCTTGTGCTTCACGTGATCATGGCTATAATGCCTTGTACTGTCCGTCCATTCATAAGACAGGGCCAGAGCTACTGTATGGAAAAAGGGTTTGCAATACAAGCATCATAATCTGAGTAGCATGGAAGAACCACACCATGTCCTCATGGGCCCAGAAAGGCAGAGTACAGTTGGCAAGGGGATAGATGTTGCATTTGGTTAAGTCCGTAAATGTTGAGTCTGTCTCATGGACCTGAAGATAGTTATGATAAAGCACTCGAGAAACTGAAGGAATACTTTGAACTTCAAACAAATGAGGCCTTTGAAAGACATTTGTTTAGTTAATAAATGAGAACCATGAAAGACATTTGTTTAAGCAAGCGAATTAAGAATAAAATGTTTTCAACCAGACTAAGGGGCCTTGTAGTAAGCATTCTCCTCATAGACACAAAATAAGAAAAACCCTTTTATGCATGCGGCCCTGAGACAGGCAACTGACAACTGCATATGGGAATTTTGTAAGAGAATATAGAATCAGGAAGTTAAAAAGCATGAAGAAAGGAACATCTGGAACGTATAAGGGAATTAACATTTGCACAACTTTTAATAAACCATCAATGCATTTGGGATTCCTAGAAGCATGCCTAGTGGATTTGATTCCAAGATTTCAGGATTGATTTTTATAATCCCAATTTTTAGGCTTTAGTGGCGATTTTTTTCTGTGACTCTGTGCCGCTTGCATATAATTATGGATCCTCACAGATAGCTGGTCTTCATTATCAGGAAATTTAGTTTAATTTAATTAAATGCAGTATTTATATTCCATGTTAGACCATAAAGCTCAAAGCAGATCACAAAAGATAAAGGAAACATAAATCCTAGAAAATATAACCAAAATTAATGCAAACCTATCCTGATATAATATAAAATAAACAATTATAATCAAAGTGAATCATAATATGTAAGTGAATTACAAAAGCATTTCGTTGACAGACTCAATGGAAGGGAGGGGGGAAGGAATTTGAGAGAGAGATAGAAGGGTGGTGACCAGGCTCTAAATAGTTTTTAATGTGATAGCAAGACTTCATTTATTTATTTATATATACCGTGCTTTTTAGATCAGTGCGGTCTACATGTAGCAAGAATCTTTATTAAGTCCTCTCTGGTCTAACTGAAAGTGCCTTATCATCTTGAATTCAGATGTTTTGCATTCTTGGACTGATTTGAACTTCCCTCTTAGGACTCTGGACAGTGAAGAAGATGGACAGGAAGAAAATTGATGCCTTTGAATTAAGGTGCTGGCAGCAAATACTGCGTATACCATGGACTGCCCGAAGAACAAACCAGTCAGTTCTAGAGGAGATCTACCTAAGCTTTCTTTACAAGCTCAGATGACAACACTTTGGACACATCATGCAAAGAGAGAGAAGGTAGAAGATCAACGCAAAAGAGGAAGGCCAGCAATGAGATGGATCAATACAATTACAGCAGCTACGGGTTCCAGTCTGTCAACAATGAGCCGTCTGACTGGAGACCGAACACAATTTAGGACAACTATGCAGAGGATCACCATGAGTCGACACAGACTCGACAGCACTTAACAACAACAACACCTTAGGACTCTGAGTGGGGGAGTAGTCTAGTAGTTAGAGCAGCAGCCTGGTGATCTATCAGCTAGAGTTTGATTCCCTCTAGCACGCCTTGGGTAAGTCACTTTACCTTCCACTGTCTTGGAAGAAAGGCCTGGCAATCCACTTCTGGCTTCCCTTGCCAAAAAAACCTAGGGGCTCAACAGCATGCAGGGCCGGCCCGTCCATTGAGCAAGAATGTTTTTTGCACAGGGCCCCGCGTTTCAGGGGGCCCCGCGCAAAGAACATTCTGCTTTTTTTTTAAATTACATTTAAAAAAAAAACCTGTCTCTGGCTGCTGCCGCGTCCGTCGCAGCAGCGGCAGAATGGCGTGTCCCGCGGGGCCCCTTCTCCTCGTCGAGCCCTCTGCAAGGGCTTTCAGATTCGCGAAGGGAGAGTGCTCCCTCGCGTCTCTGTAAAGCCCGCAGGGGCTAATGGGAAATTTCCCATCTGCCCCTTTAGACGCGAGGGGCTGATGGGAAATTTCCCATTAGCCCCTGCGGGCTTTACAGAGACGCGAGGGAGCACTCTCCCTTCGCGAATCTGAAAGCCCTTGCAGAGGGCTCGACGAGGAGAGGGGGCCCTGCGGGACACGCCATTCTGCCGCTGCTGCGACGGACGCGGCAGCGGCAGCAGCTAGAGCCAGGGTTGTGGTTTTTTTTTTTTAACTGTGACGGAAGGGAAGGGAAGGGAAGGGGGGGGGGGCTGATGGAGGCTGTCTGGAAATGGGGGTGATGGGGGTTAGGACTGGAAATGTGCAAGGGGGGGGGGTTAGGACTGGAAATGTGCAGGGGGGGGGTTAGGACTGAAAATGTGCAAGGGGGGGAGTTAGGACTGGAAATGTGCAAGGGGGGGTTAGGACTGGAAATGTGCAAGGGGGGGGGGGTTAGGACTGGAAATGGGCTGGAGGGGGGGTTAGGACTGGAAATGGGCTAGGGGGGGTTAAGACTGCTAATGGGCTGGTGCTTATGGTGGCATACTGGAAATGGGCTGGGGGGGGGGGTTAGGACTGGAAATGGGCTGGGGGGGGTTAAGACTGCTAATGGGCTGGGGCTGATGGAGGCTGACTGGAAATGGGCTGAGGGGGGGTTAGGACTGGAAATGGGCTGGGGGGGGGTTAGGACTGGAAATGGGCTAGGGGGGGTTAAGACTGCTAATGGGCTGGGGCTGATGGAGGCTGACTGGAAATGGGCTGGGGGGGGGTTAGGACTGGAAATGGGCTGATGGGGTTATGACTGGTAATGGGCTGGGGGGGGGTTAAGACTGGTAATGGGCTGGGGGCTGATGGAGGCTGTCTGGAAATGGGGTGATGGGGGGGTTAGGACTGGAAATGGGCTGGGGGGGTTAAGACTGGTAATGGGCTGGGGGTTGATGGAGGCTGACTGGAAATGGGGTGATGGGGGGTTAGGACTGGAAATGGGCTGGGGGGGGTTAAGACTGGTAATGGGCTGTGGGCTGATGGGGGCTGTCTGGAAATAGGGTGATGGGGGTTAGGATTGCTAATGGGCTATGGGGGGGGGTTAGGACTGCTAATGGGCTATGGGGGCGCTAGGACAGGAAAAGGGCTGATGGGGAGGGGTTAGGACTTGAGGTGGGCTGATGTGGTTAGGACTAGTAATGGGCTGTGGGCTGATGGGGGGGTTAGGACTGGCAATGGGCTATGGGGGGCTGACTGGAAATGGGCTGATGGGGTTAAGACTGGAAGTGGGCTGATGGGGGTTTAGGACTGGTAATGGGTTATAGGGGGGGCTTAAACTGAAAATGGGTTGATGGGGGGCTAGGACTGGTAATGGGTTGGGGGATTGCTATGACTGGAAATGGACTGAGTGGACGGGGAGGCTTGAACTGCAAATAGCTGATGGGGAGGGAGCTTGGAATGGAAATGGGCTGTGAGGGAAGGGAGCTAGAACTGAAAATGGGCTGATGGAGCAGCTAGGATAGGACTGGAAATGGGCTGTTGGGGGGAGCTAAGATTGGAAATGGGCTGTGGTGGGGGCTTGAATTGAAATGGACTCATGGAGGGGCTAGAACTGGAAGTAGGCTCATGGGGGGGCTTGGACTGGAATTGGGCTGAGTGGAGGGGAGCTAGGATTTGACATGGGCTGATGGTGGGGCTAGGAAATGACTAGAAATGGGCTGATGGGGGGCTAGGATTGGAAATGAGCTGATGAAGGGACTCAGACTGAAAATGGATGGGGGAGCTAGGACTGGAAATGGGTTGATGGGGGGCTAGGACTGGAAATGGGCTGATGCAGGGACTAGAAGGGAATGGATGCTGGGTGAGACTGGAACTAGAAGGGAGCTGATGTTGGGGGAGGATTAGAATGGGATGGGGCTGGGAGAGTAAAATGGAGAGGGGAAAAATATTTTGTGTGGGAGGGATGAAAAATCTACAATTGGCCGGGTATTGGGAGAGTAAGTGGGGATTGAGGATGGAGGGGTAAAATTTGTGTGGATGAAATAAGAATGAGGAAAGAGCAAAAGGATAAAGATTAGTATGTTAAAGCAGATGTAGAGAGAGAGGATGGAAAGAAAACTAGAAGAGAGAAGAAAGGACAAATGGACAGCAGACGATGGAGAGTTAGCAGAAAACATGAAGAAACCAGAAGAAAGTGGCTGGAGCAATTGCAACTGAAAAAAAATGCACAAAAGGTAGAAATATATCTCTTTATTTTGAATTTATTAACTGGAATATGAAAGCTCTGGGAAATGTGCATCATTAACGTCTGCGCTTTGTTTGGTACAAGAGGAAATTGATTTATAGTTTTATTTCTACAGTGTTGTTGTACATTCCAAGTTTGGCTTTTGGGGTTCCCAGTTTAATTATTGCCTTCCTGTTTCTAAATTGCGATTCCTTGTTTGGTGATGGTCTATGTTCTGCATGTGTAACTGAGCTGAGGTATTCTGTTTATGTAATTCCTATTTGACATTGCCACTTGTTCTCTTTCCCCAGTATTCTCTGAAATGTACTGGTTTAATATTTGCAGTGTTTCCTTTTGATAGGTAGGGTCTGGTGCTTTGTGAGTCCTGGTAATGCTGTCAGGATACAGCGGGTTTGCTATGGGTTCTAAATGGGCAGCGTTTGTAGTAGTTCCTAATGTGCCTGGCGGTTGGCACTGGATTATAGTAATGTAGAAATCTTTTAGTCTTTCTTTATCCATACACTCATTAAGAGGCATGTTTACTAAAAGTTAGTGTATGGTAACATTATGCAAATATTTATGCAAATAAGGCCACTTATGCAAATGAGGCCCCGCACCGAGTCTCCGCACATGGCCCCGCACCCCCCTTGGGCCGCCCCTGACAGCATGCAGTGCATAGGACTCTCACCATAAAATCATTGATGCTGTGTTCTGATCCTGAGAAGTGCCTCCTTGGTGTGCTGTGTGAATTAGTTCTTGTCTTTAACATTTGGCCTGGCTCTCTTGTACACATCTTCCACATTGAATAATATACAGTATACCATATTAGAGGAAGAGCTCCCTAGTTGAGGAAGGTAATTTTTGAATTTCAGAATTGCGAAATTCTATGGGATTGGCTTCAGTAAACAGACTTAGGGGCATGTTTACTAAAAACCGCTAATTTGCGCGCCGCAAAATAGCGCACTAAAAGCGGTACTTAAGAGCACTTAAATGGCCCGTAAACGTGCGGGTCACCACCGCACGCGTGCGCGTCACACGAACGCGCCCCGCACAAGTACGGGCCCGCAAATGTCCGATAGAGGCGTGGAAAGGCTAACGGAGGGCGGAGGAAGGCTCCGGAGGGGCGGAGAGACGGGGCTTATGGGCAGGGAAGGGGAGGGGAGAGGCGCCCCGCACATTATCGGGGCTGAAATCGCAAGTAAAAAATAGCGCGAGTGAAACACTCGCGGTACAGGCCATGTAAAGGGAAGGGAAACCATTTTCGTCAGCAATGTACACCTAAACCGGGGAAACCGTCAAAACGTGAGCAGTGTGATACATGTGCACAGCACAAAAGTGCAATTACAAATATCAAATGACCACCACAGAAATAGTACAAAGAGGAGGTCAGCTGGGGAACAGTGATAGTAAAGGGCAAAACCAAAAAACACACCCAGGAAAGCACCAAACATATAAATGAATTATGGAACGGTCTACGGAGCGGAGACCTTTCCCAACACACATTTCCTTGTTACGTACGTTCCCTGTGAGTGGTGTTTATGGTTGCCCATCAATAGCAAGGTTGCCCAGTTTGTTTATATATCAACCCCCGTCTGCGGTGGTCAGTTCCGGGGCTCAGTTGCACGTTTGTCACCAGACAGGGTGAATGAGCCCACAGTAAAAATGTGCAGAGCAGGGTTTGCGACTCCATCCTGCCAGGTTAACTATCTCCAGGGACTGCACTGTCTCTGTGGACACACTGTGGTGCAGCGGACAGAGCCACTACCTCTAGGACCATAAGGCACAGGATCAAATCCCAGCTGGGGCCCATGCCAGCCCAGTTCCTATGTTTTACCCACCACTAAACAAAGATAGCACAGACACCCCTGTATTGCAGGGAACATAAGCATGGTGCAAACACCCATATTTTGCCCTACCCCGCACACACCCCATAACAATGGGCATTACCCACAGCCCAGTCCCCCACATCCAGTCCCGGAGTGCCACAATGCAATCAGGGCATATGCATTCCCTGAGAGTAGGAATGCCATCATGTTGGCGGACGAGTACAGGTGGTGGAGGGGGCAGTGGCTGCTAGCCACAGAAGACAGTGGCCTAGCCATGTGCAGGCTGGCACCGTCCACTGCAACAGACAGGCCCTGTCGGATGTACAGTCATGGACTGCCCAGGGAATCAAGCACATCTGTGGCAACACAGTGGCGCACTGCACACAGACAGTGTGTGCAAGAACAGAAGGTCACAGGTTCAAAGCCCTGCCAATCCTCTCCACATATCTTTACCCACAAGTAATCCGTGATAGTAAGGACAAAACATTATTGCTGGGGACATACGCATTGCTCATACGCCAATTTTACACCCCACTGATCACAGACACCATGATGAGGGGCATTACCTAGAGCAGAGTCTCACAAATGCAGTCCCAGAGGACCACACACCATTCAGGTTCAATGCTGCCGCCCATACAAATGCCAGTGCTGTATATCTCTGCACCACCCCCATGGCATGTAGATGTAGCTAATGCATATTCATGAGGGACAGCAGGAAAACGCGAACAGTGTGTTGCAACCCTGGGCTGGATTTGGGAACCTCAGCCGTAAAGCAGCAGCCAACAGGGGCAGACACACCCACACCCACAGGCCCCAATGGCCAATGCCCCCTCGAGAGGCAGGACATCGGGCCCTGTGTGCATCTCACAATACTAGCATGTGAATACCTTAGCAATGTCACTGTACACCTGGGTATACGGTACACAGCTTCCAAACACTTGCTCTGAGTATTGGCAGATAGATATCCCTACGTCACGCACATTCTGCTCCTTGAGCTCCATCATGACAATCTGTCTGTTGACTGCAGTGGGTGCATCAGGTCTGGTCTCTGATAGCGTTTACCACCCTGGGGAGTGACTCAAAACAGTATTGCTACCATATCCATGCCTGTACTGTGCCCAGGACTGGTGTGGTGGCTAATGCTGACAAACGCCTCTACAGTAGCACAATGCTGGCATACGTGTGGGAGTGTGTGTCTGTCTATACAGTGTGTGTTGGCTGCAAACACCTTCCACAGCCCACACTGCCAGCACTGTTGGCAGTATTGGCCTGCCAATGTGCATAATGAGCAGCAAGGTACCATGGGTATAGCTCTGACAGGGCGGGTTGGCCAGAATGCATCTGCACAGGGCAGAGGGCACTGACTGGGATAGTGTAGTGGTTGCCCACCACCTACACATACATGGTGGCCTCTGTATGTGCTGCTGGGGTTGCACTCCACCCTGACTGTGCAGTGAAGACAACATGGCTAGGCACCCCCATAGTGAATGATAGTATGTCTCCCATGTGATATATATGGGTTTTGTGTCGGGGCCCAGTCAATGACTTAACTGCTGGTGTGCACTGCCATCCCAGTTCTGGGTGCATGCATTTCCAACAGGACTAACTAGCAGACATATGTCAGCTGGTGTGTGTCCTGATGGAGCGCCGTGCAGTGGCTGATGGCTTGCTGTAGGCGAAGATCAGATAGTGGTGGGGTGCAACTTAGCATATCAAGGCCTAATGTCTGTCAGATATTGTGTTATGGATGTGTATGGAGTTGCTGTGACAGCGCTGTAGGGTGTCTCTCCCACAGCAGGACTGGGGTTGATGGTCCACCCTACTGCTACCATTGCAGGGAGGTAGCATGATGATAAGAGACCCTGCTATCCAACCTGAGGGGGAGAAATGGTGGTAAAGAGCCCACCTAGGTCTCACATAAGGGGTGCCCCTGACTCTGCCCGACAGAGATATCCAAGGTGTCTCTGCAGAAACAACCTATCTCACAGAGTAATAGTGCTGTGAAGCTCTGGCATGGCCTCATTCTGCCACGGAGGTTGTGGTGGACCTGGTCCTGGGTGCCCCCACGCACACTCAGGGTGAGCACAGTACCCGCACAATGTGACGGTGTGTAGCTACTCTGTGCCAGTACAACACCTACTCAGTACACCCTACCAGGCCGAGGTGATGTGTGGGTGCACATGGACACTCCCACCTACCAAGCTGTGGAGATGCCGGGGTGCATTCCCGATCCTGTGTCTATCTGTGGACAGTTGATTTGCATGTGCAGTGCATCATGGGTATGGGTGGACTAACCCTATGCTGGCTACCACAACAGACTGTCTGTGTGGTGACATGCAGGCTCTCTGCAGCCAGCCAGGGGCTTGCTGGCAGCTATAGAGCTGTAGGCCAATGGGTACCTCATTGCCTGTGAAGTCAGAGGTCATGGGTTCAAACCCACAGTGGTGTAATTTTGTAGGGCGCTGCACAGGTATTTAACATTTAATGTGCAGATGTTGCTGGCAGCAAATCAACCCACAGCGTACTATACCCACATGGTGCCCTTGAGTGTGGTTGATAGGGCACACAATAGGCCATCTGTTAGTTTAGGTCCATATGAGGTGCACTAGTCTCCATCCGGAGACAAAACATATATGGTGCCCTATAGGGGACATGCAAGGGTGCCTTGGCGGACAGTGCACTCTAACATGTGCCTCATGAGCTGCCTCATGTCAACATGATGTGCGAGTGCGTTTGGTAGCTGTGCTAAATAAAGGAAAACTAAAAGCCACCCTACAGCACTACTCACCAAAAACATACTGCCTCAGCCAGCCCTGTGCACTGAGCACTGTGAGGGATCGAACCCCTGATCCGTGCACCATTGGTCAGTGTACCCACCATTGTGCTGTGTCCCTGTTACTGTGCTGACACATCAGTACGCCGCCTCATGGCCATCTGCGCGCGGCCCTAAGCTGCTCACAATGAACAGTTTCCCGCACACTGCCGCCCCAAAAAACAGTGCGCCGCTTCATGCCGCCAAGAATGAATAGTGCGCCGCCTGCTGCTGCTCAAAATTAACACTGCTCCGCCCTATGCCGTGCAAAAGTAAGATGCCCCCTAAAACACCTCTACCTATTAAAGGTGATGCCTCAGTCAGGCGTTTACGTTGTGCACAAAGGGGGTTTGAACACATGGCCCCTGCACCATTGGTCGGTGTCCCCACCATTGTACCACAGCTCTGTTGATATTGTGGTAGGCGACGGCCTATGATCCATGCTAATTGAACTAAGCAGACAGGCCTAAGCAGCTTGACCTGAAACTGAGGCCTGTAGTAAGGCCCAGAGGAATGAAAACCCCCCTGAATGATGACACCATAGAATTGAAACTTAACTCAGTTTAACTGAACATAGCTAAGCAGAAACGAAACTGAGAAAATATAGAAAAACAAGTTTAATTGGTACTGATAAGGTGTGCTATGCTTCTATGGAATTAATTAACTCTGCAAAAAGCAAGGTTACAGTGCCCTGCTTCCCATATGTTTTAACAAGCTAAGCGACCTTGGAGGAGAGATGTAACAAGTTAGAGACACTGACCATTGTAATTGGGACTAGAAGGGGGGCAACCAGGTGCTGAGCCCAGACCAGGGTCCCGATTGGGTAGCCATATCAGTACCGGGACCAATAGATGGGTGAGAGGGGTTACTTGGACCAATGAAAGGTATGCCTATGTCTAGAATGGAGAAGCATGCTATAAAAGTTGTTGTGTTGCTAGAAACCATTGCGCAGCCATTTTGAAATTGCTTATTGCTTGAGCCATGTGCACATTAAACTGGCTTTGATCCTTGAAACGACTCCTGGTTTTATTTATTGCATGCTTATCTGCTGCTACATTTCGTGTGTGTCCAACAGCGCGCCACGTGGCCTTCCGGGCCGCAAATGTGGACCCCGGCCATTAGCGCCTGGCGCACCAGTCAGGCCGCGTTCGACCCCATGTTTTATCTCCACGGCCTGAACCCCACACTCCGTATATGGCACAGGCACACCAACGCGGCCCCGCACAATCTCAGGGTGCACTAAACATACTCCATTGGTGCCATGTGTGACTGCTGAGATCAATGCACATACATATCTCCAACACCCTAACCCTTGGGTGTGCAAGTTGCGTGCATTTCCAATGTATAACATAACATCCACGCAGCCATGAGGAACGCAATAGCAACACAATGTCTGGAGCGCAGCCATGCGGAGTGCATGTGCGCGAGCCGCAATGCGCAAATGCGGAGGTTGCGTCGTCAGCGTCGTCACGTCCAGAAGGGCAGAAAACAAAATGGCTGCCAGAATGCGCAAACCTGCATTCAGCCACACCGAACTTTGCCACCTGGCCGCATTGGTTGGGCCAAAGATGGAGAAGCTGTTCCCAGGGGCCGCCAAGGGAAAAAACACAGAAAAGGTCCAGAGGGCCTGGGAGAGAATCAAAAGGCGTTTCAATCGTGTGGCAGACAACCAAAGGGAGGTGAGTGCATTGCACACAGGTCATAATTACCATAGACACAGACAGGGTTGTTTGCATCTGTCAATGGTGCTGTGTGTAGGTATTCCAGATCAGTAAAGTGTAGCTGGGGGACCCACATGCCAAGGTCTATATGTAATGAAAACAACTAAACCATCTAAATTGAGCTTATACTAAATAATGAAACCACCAAACATTCAAAAGAGAGGTCTATATGTAGCACATATGAGTGTTTTGCCATCTACCCAGGTGTTTAGGGACGTAGTCACAAAGGGCATGATGCCATCCTGGAGTCCTTGCTGCTGCTGTGCTACAAAACACTGTAACACACCTAGCCCATAGAGCTGCCTGGGATGGGTCCAGAGACATCATGTGCAACTGGCCGTGTTCTGCATCCTCAGGGCTGCACACATTGGCCACCCTCAGGGGGTGTGAAACGTGCATCACATGGTCTGGCAGCCACCCTGGAGCTATGGGGTGTGTGCCAATGTTGGTCAGGGCAAAACCCCTATCACCAGGACCCTTGAGAGCCCATCAGAGTGGGCCCACCATCACCCTGGAGATATGGGGATGTCTACTAATGTTGTTTAACCCATCATCCCTGTCCCCAGGAGTACAGAGAAGCCTTCAAAGTGGGCCCTCTGTCATCCTGGAGTTATGGGGATGTCTACTAATGTTGTTTAACCCATCATCCCTGTCCCCAGGAGTACAGAGAAGCCTTCAAAGTGGGCCCTCTGTCATCCTGGAGTTATGGGGATGTGTACTAATGTTGTTTAACCCATCATCCCTGTCCCCAGGAGTACAGAGAAGCCTTCAAAGTGGGCCCTCTGTCATCCTGGAGATATGGGGATGTCTACTAATGTTGTTTAACCCATCATCCCTGTCCCCAGGAGTACAGAGAAGCCTTCAAAGTGGGCCCTCTGTCATCCTGGAGTTATGGGGATGTCTACTAATGTTGTTTAACCCATCATCCCTGTCCCCAGGAGTACAGAGAAGCCTTCAAAGTGGGCCCTCTGTCATCCTGGAGTTATGGGGATGTCTACTAATGTTGTTTAACCCATCATCCCTATCCCCAGGGGTACAGAGAACCCTTCAAAGTACACTCCCACCCACCCTGGAGTTATGGGGATGTCTACTAATGTTGTTTAACCCATCATCCCTATCCCCAGGAGTACAGAGAAGCCATCAAAGTACACTCCCACCCACCCTGGAGTTATGGGGATGTCCACTAATGTTGTTTAACCCATCATCCCTGTCCCCAGGAGTACAGAGAAGCCTTCAAAGTGGGCCCTCTGTCATCCTGGAGTTATGGGGATGTCTACTAATGAATGTTGTTTAACCCATCATCCCTGTCCCCAGGAGTACAGAGAAGCCTTCAAAGTGGGCCCTCTGTCATCCTGGAGTTATGGGGATGTGTACTAATGTTGTTTAACCCATCATCCCTGTCCCAGGAGTACAGAGAAGCCTTCAAAGTGGGCCCTCTGTCATCCTGGAGATATGGGGATGTCTACTAATGTTGTTTAACCCATCATCCCTGTCCCCAGGAGTACAGAGAAGCCTTCAAAGTGGGCCCTCTGTCATCCTGGAGTTATGGGGATGTCTACTAATGTTGTTTAACCCATCATCCCTGTCCCCAGGAGTACAGAGAAGCCTTCAAAGTGGGCCCTCTGTCATCCTGGAGTTATGGGGATGTCTACTAATGTTGTTTAACCCATCATCCCTATCCCCAGGGGTACAGAGAACCCTTCAAAGTACACTCCCACCCACCCTGGAGTTATGGGGATGTCTACTAATGTTGTTTAACCCATCATCCCTATCCCCAGGAGTACAGAGAAGCCATCAAAGTACACTCCCACCCACCCTGGAGTTATGGGGATGTCTACTAATGTTGTTTAACCCATCATCCCTGTCCCCAGGAGTACAGAGAAGCCTTCAAAGTGGGCCCTCTGTCATCCTGGAGATATGGGGATGTCTACTAATGTTGTTTAACCCATCATCCCTGTCCCCAGGAGTACAGAGAAGCCTTCAAAGTGGGCCCTCTGTCATCCTGGAGTTATGGGGATGTCTACTAATGTTGTTTAACCCATCATCCCTATCCCCAGGGGTACAGAGAACCCTTCAAAGTACACTCCCACCCACCCTGGAGTTATGGGGATGTCTACTAATGTTGTTTAACCCATCATCCCTATCCCCAGGAGTACAGAGAAGCCATCAAAGTACACTCCCACCCACCCTGGAGTTATGGGGATGTCCACTAATGTTGTTTAACCCATCATCCCTGTCCCCAGGAGTACAGAGAAGCCTTCAAAGTGGGCCCTCTGTCATCCTGGAGTTATGGGGATGTGTACTAATGTTGTTTAACCCATCATCCCTGTCCCCAGGAGTACAGAGAAGCCTTCAAAGTGGGCCCTCTGTCATCCTGGAGTTATGGGGATGTGTACTAATGTTGTTTAACCCATCATCCCTGTCCCCAGGAGTACAGAGAAGCCTTCAAAGTGGGCCCTCTGTCATCCTGGAGTTATGGGGATGTGTACTAATGTTGTTTAACCCATCATCCCTGTCCCCAGGAGTACAGAGAAGCCTTCAAAGTGGGCCCTCTGTCATCCTGGAGTTATGGGGATGTCTACTAATGTTGTTTAACCCATCATCCCTATCCCCAGGGGTACAGAGAACCCTTCAAAGTACACTCCCACCCACCCTGGAGTTATGGGGATGTCTACTAATGTTGTTTAACCCATCATCCCTGTCCCCAGGAGTACAGAGAAGCCTTCAAAGTGGGCCCTCTGTCATCCTGGAGTTATGGGGATGTCTACTAATGTTGTTTAACCCATCATCCCTATCCCCAGGGGTACAGAGAACCCTTCAAAGTACACTCCCACCCACCCTGGAGTTATGGGGATGTCCACTAATGTTGTTTAACCCATCATCCCTGTCCCCAGGAGTACAGAGAAGCCTTCAAAGTGGGCCCTCTGTCATCCTGGAGTTATGGGGATGTCTACTAATGTTGTTTAACCCATCATCCCTGTCCCCAGGAGTACAGAGAAGCCTTCAAAGTGGGCCCTCTGTCATCCTGGAGTTATGGGGATGTCTACTAATGTTGTTTAACCCATCTTCCCTGTCCCCAGGAGTACAGAGAAGCCTTCAAAGTGGGCCCTCTGTCATCCTGGAGTTATGGGGATGTGTACTAATGTTGTTTAACCCATCATCCCTGTCCCCAGGAGTACAGAGAAGCCATCAAAGTACACTCCCACCCACCCTGGAGTTATGGGGATGTCTACTAATGTTGTTTAGCCCATCATCCCTATCCCCAGGAGTACAGAGAAGCCATCAAAGTACACTCCCACCCACCCTGGAGTTATGGGGATGTCTACTAATGTTGTTTAACCCATCATCCCTGTCCCCAGGAGTACAGAGAGGCCTTCAAAGTGGGCCCTCTATCACCCTGTGGATATGGGGCTGTTTGCCAATGTGGTTTAAACCATCCCCCCTATCACCAGGTGTACACGGAGCCCAGCTGGGTCGGGCAGCAAGCACCATGGGGATATGGTGCAGTATGCCTATGCTGTTGGAACCTGTCCCTCCATCACCAGGGGACCTGATAGCTGCCTAATTATTCCTGGGCAACACCCTGTTCTCAGTTTGTATCTTGCTGATGTGGTGCTGTAGGACACACCAGACCTAGGGGGGTGGGAAAGCAGACTGTGACGGAGGGTATGTCAGTCGGATATGTTTCTAGGCTATGGTGGGTAGGTTGCACATCTCACACAGTCCTTGGGGTGCACGACAGTCGGCCTGTGAGAACGACAGCTGACGAGCACTCACATAGTGATGATCTCACACCTCCCACAGCCATTTCAACTCATGTGGAGACACACAGGGGTGCAATATTTGATCAGGCGCAGTCCAACAGGTATCCCATCCATACCGGACTCTGAATCGCACTGCACTGTGTTGACAAGGGAACCATGGATGGTCAAATAACACCTCCACAGGGCCCACACACAATGGGATCCTCTCCCATGCTCGCACAACTAGGGTGCCCCCACCAGTGGGGACCATGTTCCACACCTCCACGTCCAACACATTCCTACATACCTGTATCAGCTGATAACCCTGAAAATAAGGGATCTGTCAACACATACACAACATTGCCCCCAGGGGATGTGACACCCTCGCACACACTCCCTGTCCCTCTCACACTCTCCCACCCCCTATACCCCACCCCTTTGTCTCCCTCTCTCCCCCACCATTGCAAACATGACGTGCCTAGGGTGATGATATGGGGTGGGGGGTGGGGAAGCCTGTAGGTGCTGGGCAATGCTGCTGGCTGGTGTCCCATATGATGATGCCTGCAGACCCCCGACAGGCGCCGTGGGTCCCGCCCTCACACTCATAGGCAGGCCTATGCACACATTTCCCAGGGATCACCTGTCACAAGTGTGTGACTGTGCAGGAAATACAGAACACACAGCAGGGCACACGGAGCAGGGTGACAGTGGCCAACCATGAATATGGGTATGTTAACTATCCACCTGTGCAGAAGGGTAGGTAATGACCCCAAACAATGTTTGTTTATCAACAGGTGGAGCATCTGAGGAAGAAGGTGCGTGAACTACGGCAGTTCCATGGAGACTTCCTGGCGCGCTATAGCAGGGGGCCACAGACACCCAATGATGGTGAGACTGGACAGGCATGACTCTCAGTTTATGATGTCACATTGGCCCACCAACGTGTGTGTTTAATGCATCTGTAGATGTGTAACGTAACACTCATGTATGTTTTGATATGTCTGTTAACTTTAACAGGGGGAGAGGAAAGCAGCGGCGAGGGCCACACATCGGCCTACTCACTCCGGCGGCCCACCACCCACCGTGCAAGGGAGGTGGAGGTGGTGGTGGTGGAAAGCGAGACGGAGGTGGAAGAGGGATCCCAGATCGAGCTGGCGGAGGAGGAGACGGAGGAGGAGCAGCAGATGGGGGAGGGGGGGAGGAGGAGAGGGAGGAGGAGCAATGGACGGTGGTGGGGGGTGACGAGATGGGAGAGGAGGAGAGGCCCCCACAGGCACACCCAGAGGGTGATGCTGCTGGCAGGAGGGCGGCTGCGGGTGAGGGGGGCAATGTGCAACCTGTGTGTGGGGGGGTGCTGGGTTGGGCAGAGAGGGTGGCTGAGAGTGTTTTGGGGGGAGGACAGGGTTGGGGGGGGTGCGGGGGAATACAGCACAGCACAGGGCTACGTGGGCCCCCGTCAGACACTGCAGGTGGAAGCTGGGGATAGGCGTCGTCGCACAAACATGTCATCCACGGCCCACGGCATATTGCATGCACATGCCAGCACACAGACCACGGGCACCATTTGCCTATGTGCTGGCAGGTGCATGCATGATGTGCTGGGGGCAATTGATGATGTGCGGCGCGACGTACGCCTAGTCTTTCATGCACTGCAGTGTCTGACGGGGGCTGTCCGGCAGGTGTCCGCCGATGTTGCGCAGCTGCAATGTCGGCGGGCATCTGCCGAAGGGCGTCACAGGCACCTCTGAGAACACCTGTGATGTGCACATGTGCCCTGTGCTGTGCTGTGTTCCACGCACAAAATGGGGATGTTTGTGTGGTGGCATGTTGCCAATGTTTAAATGTTCTATAATAAACATTTGTTTTTGTTATGTGGAAACATGGTCATGTGTCTCCCTCAACCACCCACCATGGATGAATGCCTGGGATATGTCTGTGCATCTGGACAGGCTGTGGAGGCTGACATGGCTGGCAGACATGGACTGCTTACACATGCCGTCATGGGGCGTAAACGTGTGCAGTGGCTAAGGGCCAGGGAAGCCGCATGGGATGTTGAAGTGTGAGGGGGATCCCAGAAACAGCCATGCTGTTGGGTGGATTGAACTGCTAACAAATATGTCAGCGGAGGGAGGAAGCCAACATAAGCATGCTACGCATGTCTGCCTGTGCCACATGCATGCCTTGGGGGGGTGCCAGACATGTTCCCACTGTTGTCTTTGATATAGGCTATGACCACAAATATGGAACCAGGTATGCTGGCAGAGGGGGGGAGGGGGGTGATGCCGCTGACGACAGACCATGAGGTATGGGAACAGTACACCTGAGACAACATGGGTCAGTGTGTGTGTGGAGAACCCCTACAGCCAAGGGGCTGTGACTATGGACTGTGTAGGTGACACATAGCATGTCGTGCCGTCTGTTCTGCAACACCTGGTGGAGCAGCTAATGCGACAGCAAGGGTCTGCTGATCAGCGACACGACATGCATGTGGACACCACATAGGGGACCAAAGGGACACAAATTGCAATGACACGTATCATGTATGTTGTTCAAAACATTTATTTACACACCTAGGAACCACGGCGTGGCCTGCCCTTTCTGGCACGTCGCAAAACCCTACCCCCTTGTGCTGCACCCTCCCCCTCATCTTGTGCTTGTGGAGGTGGTGGCGGTGGTGGTGGCGGTGGTTGTGCATAACTCTGCAGTATGGCACGTATCCCCACCAGGGCCACACACATTCTTTCAAGTGGCATGTCCCTGATATCCTGCCGCAAGTGGCAAATCTCCAGCGTGTTGGCATCAATAGACTGGCGCACAGCTGCCAATTCACGACAGATGCCTGTAGGGGGGGAAGCAAGGGTGGTGTGTGATATACCTCCCAAGAAACACACAACAAGATGACTCATATAACACATGATTGTCATTGTGACTGTACAAACTATAGTATGCACGCGGATATGGTTATGAACACGCAATGTCAGAAAGGTGTATGTCAATGCCACACACAGCACATGGTTGATCTATGTGATGTGGGTGGCACACACAGGGATACACAGGTTGCCCACACACCCCCACGTGCTGCAGATATTGGAATAGGCCTGTGGACACATAGCACACACATGTCCAGTGTGCAGTGTGGCGGAGCGTGTTCGATGGACAGCAAACACACCTGTGGATACGTCGTGCTGCAGAGAGATAGAATGTGCACAGCCAACCCATGTGGGAGCACATTTGGGGGGATACACACAGCATGGACAGGGTACAGGTGTAGCGCCATTGACTATGAGGGATGGGGTTCGTGCAGCAGGATCACATCCCGTACATGGGCAGGTCCACCAATGCCACATGTGTCTGACGGCAGAGGGGTCCACATACACCCAGTGGTGAAGGATCTGGGGTCAGATAACAGTGCATGTACACCTTGGTACACATGTGGAGGATGCACAACGTGCATGGAGAGGACCAGATGGTGCAGCACAGGGTGACACAACGCAAAATGGCGACTACAGGGTCATGCTGAGCATGCAACAGCATGTGGTGAGCCCTCGGGAGGAGTGAGTCACAGAGATAGGGGGGGGCCCTCCCTTAATGTGTTTGGCAGCAGGGGTGCCACCTGTGAGCTGTCTAGTCCATCAGGACCCAGCATGGGGCACCAGATAACCTGTGTGATCCGGGGGGTTCATCACAAACCATGCATTGTGCACCTCAGTGTCACATATACATGAACGGGACATGTTGCGAGCCCTGTCTGTATGTCCACCAGCCTAGCGTAATTGTGGACATACATGCTGCCTCCAGGGACCTGTAAGCCTCCCAAACCATGGGTACAGGATCCTAGACCGTGTCCTGTCTGTACATCGTGCTATATGTGTGTCTGATGTCATTCCAACTGAGAGTGTCATGTGGTAGGAGTGGTCTACACCTGGTGATGCAGACCGTAGGGGATGGGGTCTGTGTGACGGTGCATGACAGACATGTATGTTTATTTACTTATTGTTTTGAAGTACTTTAAAACGTTTATATACCGCGCTATTTGTTATCAGTGCGGTTTACATACAACAAGGGTGCACAGTCAGAAGCCTGTTCTGTGCTTACATTGTAACAGGAGTTTAAACTTGGAACATACATTGTAACAGGAGCATAAACCTCGAGCAACAGGGGAACTATAAACATATGTACAAAATATAAGTAGATTTGGATTGTATATACAGGAGGTCTAAGGCGGGTTCAAGATACTTGTGACAGGGTGCGGTTTGTAGACATTGGCAGGTGGGTGAGATGAGGTGGGGTGGATGCATGAGAAAAGTGAAGTAGGAAGATGTGGTGTTTCATTGCCTTACGGAACTGCATAAGGCCTTTGATGGATCTACTTTCAGGTGGAAGTTCGTACCAACATTTTGGGGCATAGAAGGCGAATGTCCGTTTCTTGGGTCTAGGTATGTCATCTCTGATTCCCCATGGCCCATGTGACAGTTAACATGAGTAGTTACTGGGCCACGGCTGGGCTACAGTGCTGAAGCTCAGTTGTGCAAGTGCTATGCTATTCGTGGGGTATTGTCACACAACATGATGCAGCTGAAACTGCATACCTAGTAGGTCTGCATCCATAGGTGTACACTCACCCTAGGCTCAATGTTCCCTCTAATTGTCTGTAGGCTGTGTGCGCATAACATATCAGCTGTGCAGCTTTTGCAGCAAGGTTCAATTGTTGTGCGCCACATAACGACACTCGGAGTTATATACTTTAAGATTTGACTACACGTCAGCATACAGTATGTACACCACATTGATTTTAATTAAATGAAATGAATATGGACAATTACTAAATGAAGCGGAATATGTCTAGTAATTACAATCCCAGCTTTTAACTTGTAAGGACGACTATGTTGTTTTCTATCAGAATCAGGACCATACGTTTTGTGCGCTCTGCTGTAAAGTATGTGCGCTCACTCGGCGAGGTGTGTGCGCGTGCACACGCGCACAGCTTAGAGGGAACAGTGCCTAGGCTGTTATGGTGTGTGTCACATTAACATCCGCTAACATACGTCGTAACATTGCTTGTTGGGCAACTGTATCCCGTCTACTGGAGACACACATGTGACAGCTTTGGACGGTATATTGTCACATCCAGCACAGACACACCCCACACAGAGGGTAGTGGGTTGTGCGTTGTGCCTGTCACGTTCCGTTTTTACCAGTGGTCCCTCTCAGCTGTACACATGTGTGTGCGCACACGACTTGCCGAGCAATCACACTACTGTATGACATAGCCCACGGAGAGAAGGTATGTGAGTCAGCTCAACAGCAACAACTACGTGCTCAGATGTCTAGATGTGTGTGTAGGTATGGTTTGCACAGGTTATACCATAGTTTGTACTGCATGCATTGTGCTGCACATACTGCATCCGGACATGTACTCCACAGGTAGGTTGTGTACACCCCATTGCCTCTCTGTGGTGTGTAACACATTAACATTAATGCCATGGGATGCACAGCTGATATCTAATGGGCACACTGCATACAGAACATTGGGGGTGACATTGCTTCTCACCCACCTTCTGCATCCTGCCGTGAGGATGTTGCATGGGCTCTGAGCTCCCCCATGAGGTCATCCTCGACCACATCATCCTGCTGTGGTGGTAGGGGCTGGTACCTGTTCGACTAGACACCATTGGTGGGTAGGTGCTCATCTGTGGCTGCAGGGGACTCTCCCCGGAACATGGGCGTGCCACCGACATTACAGGCTCCGCCTCCTCCTCCTCCCCCTCCAGGATGTGAGGGACGGCCACATCATCCCCCTCCTCCGCACCCTCCTCGTCCACCGCACCCTCCTCCGCATGTGTCAGCATGGTGCTGTAGTCACCTGTATTGTGGGCAAACACAGATAGCACACATATGTTTACGCACTACAGCTATGTACACGTGTGTGCTGCAGACAACACATACCTGATGGTGTGGGGACCCAGCATGTGTGCTGCATACAGGGCCCCCTACACACCCCCATACCTGTCTGTAGCCAACATGTACCTGCCCCAGGGGAACAGGTGTGTGTTTTAGGTCCGCACACCTAGTTTGTTTCCCATGCCTCAGCTACAGCTATAATTGTGCAGTGATCCCCCATGCCGTCTGTCACCCCATCTGGCCAACATCTGTCCACTCACGGCTGCTCCTTTCTCACACTTCCACCTGTATTTTCTACCCCGTGTTTGATTGTGCATGCCATTGAGCAGGCCATATGTCCCTGGGACATACTGTGAGCATACTGCTACATGTGTCTGGCAGTGACCTACTGTGCATCGAGCAGCTAATGTAAAGCATCTTGTGCCCATTGACAGGCACATGTATCAATGTGCGTATGGTATGTCACATAAACATGCACCCCTCACAGGCCAATGCTATATTACAGGGGATGAGGAGCACTGTTGGGGGGGGGGGTAGGTAAGGGCCTGGTACACGTGGAGATGTTTGTGACAGGTCAGGGGCCTGAGGGGATGAGGGACACATGTTGATTGTGTCCCTGCAGCATGGCAGGCAAACAGTGTGACGCCAGACAATACAAAGGCGTGTGGAGCTCTGAGGGACAGACACATATTATCTTTAGAGACATATGTCATTGTCCCAACACAGGCCATGTTTCCGTGACGTCCACAGGGGCTGAGGGTCGACAACACATCTGCCGTTATCGCATCCGCAACCGTGTATTACTACACCTTGCCAATGCATTGTCATATGCCGGCGACAGGGAAGGTCCCCATACAGTATGCTGTTCTTGGGGGACTGCTGTAATGCCAGGCGTACATACAATGCTGTGGAGACCGCTTTTACCGCCATTCACTGTGCTATCCACAGCCTTTACAACAACGTCACATATGTCCACATCTTTTCTACCTTGCTCAGATGTACGTGTGCGGTGAGGGAGGGTGCTAGCACAGTTATAGATTTAACGGATTATGTGATCTGCATTGCCTCTACGCCTGCCATATCTTCAGTCACCAACTGCTCCATGATGTAGGTGAACCGTTCCGTTCGACCGCTGTTAAAGGTTTGTGGCCAGGGTGTAGGTGTACATGTATGAATGAGGTGGAGGAGCACATGTCAGGGACACGTACTGCCCCTGCGGCTGCCAGCACAACCAAGCATATGTTGGGTACGTGGCATTTGTGTTTGCCACAACTATGTATTTGTCCTACAGGTCTCCCAGAGTCTTTGTATTGGCTTGATGTTACCTTTGGGGTGCGCGTGTGTGTTTGTGTTGGACAGGAGTGTGCAGGGGTACAGCACAGACCCCTGACACCAGCATGGGTACATGATGGGGCTTGGTAAAGATTTATGGGGGTGCATGTGCAAATGTCTGCCATCTACACAATGGCTATTTCACCAAGGTATGGAGAGGTGAAATATATGCGTAGCATACGTACCTGCATGCGGATCTGCTGTATCCAGGGCCACAGGAAGGCCATATGTGTATATCGGCCCAAGCCTGTCTGCAAGCTGCTGCTCTAGGGGCGTGAGCATGGATGGTAGGGGGCCCCCTCCACCTGTGCCACTGGCATGCTGTCGTTCTGCACACAGGTGCTGGCGCACCCCTCTTTTGATATCAGAATACCTCTTCTTTAGACAGTCAATGTCCCGCAGGGGGCCTCCTACCTCGGCAACTGCTCTGCGTATCTCCTCCCACACCGCATTACGGCCTGCTGTACTTGTGCGGCTGCTCTGCCTCCCAAACAGAGCATCATAGTTCTCGAGGACCGTAGCGAGGAGGTTGTGGTTCTCAGAATCTGAGAACCGTGTGGCCCTCCTCCTCTGGGTCTCAGGTACAGGGGCCCTTTTCCTCTTCCCAGTGTGGCGGCTGGGTGCAGCCTGGCCCTGTGTTGATGGCCCTGCGTCTGGCTCAGCCGCCATAGCCCCTGCCTCCTGCGCAACTGGTTGCCGCACCTCCTGCACTCCCTCACCCTCCCTTTCCCTCATCCTTTCTCTGTCACTCTCTCTATCACTCCCTCTATCCCTCTCCCTCTCCCTCTCTCTCTCCCTCTCTCCCACCCTCCCTCTATCCCTCTCAATGTCCCTCTCTCTCTCCCTCACTCTCACCCTCACCGTGCCACTTCCACTCTCCCTATGGCTCTCACTCTCCCCCTGCCGCTCCATCGCCCTCCTCTCCCCACTCCCCTGGCCACACGCAACCTCACCTCACCTCACCCCTTCTCCCACTCCTACGCCACACACGTCACAGACAAAACAGATGTGAGCACAATACTACAAACACAACACAATAAACTGAACAGTACACACCACAATACAGAGACAATTGACGACACTCCACTACACTGACACCTGCTCCAATACCTCCTGCTCTCACACTTCGCTATCCTACCTGTCACTCCTCACTCATCCCTCAACGTGCAACAGGCGCGCAGGGTGATTTATACGTTTTAGACGGTTACCTACATTGCGCATGTGCAACTGTGCCACGGCGCTGCTTGTGTGCGGCGCGTATGTGACATTGCGCATGGGCGTGCGTTGGTGGATGTGTGTGTGCGCGATACGCATGTGCAGCTGTTAGCGCATGTGCGTTTGAGTGCGTGTGACTTCACGCACGTGACGCATACGCACAGGCGACGCATACGCCCATGCGTAACGAGTTGCACATGCGCGCCGCCCACAGACAGACGCCCATGCGTAAGGGGTTGCACATGCGCGCAACACACACACAGACGCAAATTAGGGCATTGCTGCACATGCGCGCCGCGCACGGCCATAACCGCGCATGCGCAAGGTACGTACAACATAACCTGGATAAATATGACTGCAGATTAGGTCCACATTGAGGGTTGTTTCGTAGGCGCGGTGTATGTTGGTTGTGAGTTACAGGGAGAGAAAGGCAGCTGTAGTGTATTGGATTCTGTGTGTCTGTATGGTATTGTTCTGTATTTCTCCGTTTACTGTGCTGTATTGTGTGGATCTAGTCTTGTGTGTTGTCTGCTGTAGTTGTGCTGTACGTTACATTGTATTGTGCTGTTTTGTGTGTCTCCTTTCATGTGTGGGTTGTAAGGTGTCCAGTGTTTAGGCAGGTGTGGGTGTGTTTTTGTGTGTGTGTTTGTGTGTGTCTGTAGTTCATGGCGGCTGTTTATGTTGCTGCATGTGCCCTGAGACGTGGGCGGATGCTGCGGTTGCAGGACAGGGGAGATGGTGCCCATGGGGCTGAGGCACAGGGCATGGGTGTGGACCCGCAGCAACTCAGACCTGCAGCTGTGGGGGTGGTCCACACAGGTGCGGTGCGTGGACGACGCAGACGGCGTGCTGAGGTGGCAAGCTCGGCAGCCTCGCCTCTACAGGCCCAGAGCCCAGCTCCAGGGCATGCGTGAGGACCTGGTCATCTCCCTGTACCGACTGAGCACAAGGGCTATTCGGGAGCTCTATGAGGATCTGCGACCTGACCTCGAGCCCCTGACTGATCGGTCACATGCCATACCAGGTTTAGTCAAGCTCCTTGCTGCCTTACATTTCTTTGCCTCTGGCTGTTTCCAGTCATCTGTGGCTGCAGTGGGTGGCATGAGCCGCCCCACCTTCTCACGCTGTCTCCACCAAGTACTGCGTGCCATGGTCAGCCGGGTGGGGAATTACATAGCCGTTCCTCACATTGGGCAACAGTGGGGGACCCTGAACCAGGCCTTTGAGGCGTTAGCTGGGATACCACACGTGATGGGAGCTATTGATTGCACACATGTTGCCCTGGTCCCGCCTAGAGACAGGGAGGTGGTGTTCCGCAACCGCAAAACACTACCATTCCCTGAATGTTCAGGTTGTATGTGATGCTAATCTGCATATTCTGAATGTGGTCCCGCGGTTTGCAGGGTCCACCCATGACTCCCTATATCCTGCATCACTCAGCACTGTTCAGGCACTTTGAGGAGGGGACAATATGGGGACTGTATATGCTGGGTGAGTATTTCCATCTAACCTATTATGTGCTGCATATATGTATTGGTTTATGTAACATCTGTTATATAGGGCGCTGTTTGCCAGCTTTGCATTTGAAAACGTACCTCACGTTCAAAAGACATATGACTGTTATGTGTTTACATTGTTACAGGAGTGTATATGTGGATTAACAGGGGACCTAATTTGCATTGAGACATCAGGATTGTAATACGGTTTGATCATACCCTGCTCCATGTTGTTCTGGGAACTAAGCTCAGGTGCAGATGTGTGTCCTGTTGGTGGATTGGTACTAGTGTGTGTGTGTGACATCTGCCCACATGTGGGGGGGGGGAAGGTTGCTGCCCTTCACACACACCTGTGATGGCGGCTCATTTTCTGGTCCTTTTGTTATTTAATGTAAAGTTTATTTTCTGGACAATCCATACAACTAAAACGTGTCATGTGTGTGTGATGTCCAAACACTCAATCATTAATGGGTTGTCACCCCGGGGGGTCGGCGTATATACTGGGGGGGGGGGGGGGGACTACATATGATGGGTTTCCCTGACCTTTGCATCTGCGAGTACAGTTTTTGCATATGGATGGTCATGCATTTGGCCTGTTTCACCGCAGGAGAGATACCTTTGGCCACTGCAGATGTGTGGGACATTAGGCGACGTTGTATGTGCTGATCCTAATGTTGTTGAGCATTGTGGACAGGTGACAGCAGGGGCAAGGGACTACATGGGTGATTACAGAGAGGTATTGGTCGCACATACCCAGGTAGGTGCTCTGCCTCTGTCCATGTGATTGGTGCAAGCTCATGTGGGCTACGGTGTGCACCTCTGTGGGCACACAGTTTAAAAAGGCTCAGAACATGATGGAGACAGTGCAGAGGGTGGCTACTGGAAGGATAGGTGATTAGCAGGAACCAGCATATGGAGTCAATATGCTCATATTTGAGATGTGGACCTTGGAGGACAGGGGGGTATAGCGGTGATGTGGTTGTGACCTGTCAGGACCTCCCTGGCATACATGGTCTGGGTGCGAGGCTCCATCGGATTACATCACAGTTTTGGGTTGTGTACATTGCTGACATATACGTTGAACAGGTGATATGTGCATTGGTGGTATAGTCTAACGTTGGAGGTGGTCGAGATGAGGACAGGAACTGCAGTACAATACGCATGTGCCACACATAGAGGATTTCTATAGGTACAACTGGGACTGGTTTTTTTATGGCAGTATGTACAGGCTCCATAGGCCATGTTTACCATTTATATCAACATATGTATATGTTTCACAAATGCATAGTTGGTGTGTCATATATGTCTGTCAGGATGTGTTCTGCATTTGTTTCGCACGTCCATACCTGTGTACATGAGAGGTAACATGCACTCATGCATTGACATGCCACATGTCGTTCTGCAGGTGATGCAGGGTATGGGTGTCGCCCCTGGCTGCTGACCCCTGTGCGTCATCCACGGACACATGCAGAGCGGAGGTACAATGAGGCCCACGCCTCCAGCCGCTCTGTCATAGAGCGCACCTTTGGCGTGTTGAAAAGTCGCTTCAGGTGTCTGGATAGGACAGGCGGGGCCTTACAATATAGACCTATGACTGTGGCAGAGATTATCATTGCCTGTTGCATCCTGCACAACATTGCTCTCAGGCACACTATTCCTGCAGAGATTAATGAGGATCTGGATGATGATCCACCATGCCCCCCTGTACTGCCAGTGGTGACACACAAGAGGGCACAGCGGTCAGGCGGAGGTTGATTGCAGAGATCTTCCTCTGGTACGTATTGCATATATTCCCACATATATGTGCTGTTCTGTGTGTGTGATGGTCATAAAGGTTTTTGTGTCGGAACATATCACCTTCAGGTGCAACACTGCATGTCATTCAACTTAACATCCCACGGTCACATATAGCCATGCGTGTGTGAAAAACAATGTGGCCGCGGCACAACAGCAGCTGTTGGTGTATTATTGTGTGTGGGTGTTGCTACACCTTTCAGATACTTTGTGGGTCACATTCCCAGTTAGTGGTGGTGGTGATAGCAGTTGCTGTGAAAAGAAGAGTTCGTTGGTTTCATGGTCGGGATGGAGCACGGTGGCAGGCATATGTTGCGGTAGTCACAGTGGGAGGGATGACCCTGTTTGTGGACAGTTCCCGGCGGGGTATTTGTTCTATTGTACACCTTTTGTCCACTTGTGTGGGTGTTATGCTTGTGTGAGATGGCTATGTGGTATGTTGGCAGGTGTGGTGACACATGTCATACATAGCACAGGAGCACATGCTTATGACTGCTTTCTCAATGATGTTATTAATATGTGCGATGGTTGTTAATGCAACCCCACAGTGTGCCCTTGATGTATACCTTATCACGTAGCCTTGAGCAATGTGATGTGGTGGCAGTTTGAGGGGGACCTGCGCTTGGTGTGCAGCCAGGAGGCCATATCATTGATAGCAGCTGTTATTGGTGGAGTGGTGCCAAGTCAGTGCATTGTTGCATATGTAACACACATACAGAGGGGATGGACGTCAGATCAGCAAAGGGTGGGTTACAGTAGCCAAGTGGTACGCTGCAATGTGTGTGTGTATATTCAGTTTAGAGGTTGTCCCATGAGCGAACATGGCATTTGTAGCCGATGCTATCTTCAACACTATTGCCACATTGCTGAGATGTGTCATCAGACTCTGGGATTTTGTTATGCAGAGGATATGGTTTAAAGGCTGTTATTGTAGCTGACTTTGAATGGACGGTTTTGGACATGTTTCCTGCAGGACAAGGTAATAGACCCACTATAGAAGTAGCTACCACCCCGGATAATCGGTGCTTGACACAGTAACAGGTATTGGTGGTACCTGTTTCTTTTGGGGATACAGCTAGGTACGTATGACCTAGATTGGCCACTGTTGGATACAGGATACTGTTGGATGTCTGCTTGCTCGGACAAACCCAGTATGACGTAGGGCATAGTCTTACCACATGCTGTTGGATGTGTGTAGGGCACGGTATAGCACAGTACACATCAGCAAGTTACCCTTACGGAACTGGCAAAGGGAATGTTACGTCACCATAAACACAGGGGAACATAGATGACAGTGATTTGGTTATGGTTGACAATATAGGCCATCACATGGTGTGAGCATTCGCAACTCTCACCACAGGGGGATGAACATGCAGACATTATGGTCAGGTAACAGCAGATCATGGGGGTGTGGTGTTACAGAAGTTGGCGCGGAACATATGAAATCTATTTGAGCGCATCCAATCAGCAAACAGCTGTCAATAATATTTGGGGTGTGTGAGGTACACTGCAGGATATGTCTTTTGCGCCAATGGATACAGGAGGGTGTTACTGCATAATCTCCAGGTGGTACAGCAATGTACAGTGGGGGAAAATTAGAACAGTGGAAGGGAAGTACACACGGAGGAGGGGGTATTGGTGGCAACATGGGGGAGACAGCCTGATATTGTGACCTTGGGATGCGGCCCATAGGACATGGGGGAGCAAAAACAACTATCTTGAACAGTGTGTACAACAACAGCGTGGTGCGGGAGATGACAGGGGGATGAGTGGGGTTACCTTTATATAGGCAAGGACCACTTCCGTTGGCTGCCTCTCCCATGGCACAGTTCCGTTACAGTGTGATAGTGCACAGCCAAGGTCCATAGGTCAGGTTGTGGGGTGTGACAGCATGGGGGGAGAAAGAAGGTGCCGTGTGTGTTGTCACACCTTTAGGACATGAAATATGTTTGTTTCTCTTGTGTTTTCCACATGCACAGGACATACTTTGTGAGGGAAGCTGTGTCTGTGGTGCAGTGCAACCTGACTGGCCAGGCCAGCCAACGAATGCTGCGCGTTCCGGGGCGGTAATGGAATCTACAGCTACATTGTGCCAATGCCGTCATGGGTCCAACATGTGCGTTATGGTATGTGTCATAACGGTGTGCAGAATGGTGTGGTGGTTTCTAGGTCCTTAGGGCCCTCCCTTACCTATTTATCTTGCTGTGTGTCCATACATATCCCATATGTGTTTGTGGTCAGTATGTCTTCTGCAAAACTGTTTATGGCATTTTGTACGGACAATAGCTACATTGTGGATGTGGTTTCGTCTGATTCAGGAAAAATGCACTTGCTGCTCACCAAACACTGTTAATCTCAGCCAATCCACCGCGGGTATCCGGGCAGGTCACTGCGCCTTTATGTCCACAAGTTGCCAGTTGTGCACATACATGCCATGTATCACAGCTGTCCCGCAGAACGACGAATACTGTGGGGGTGCATGTTTTATGCGTTGACCTGTGTGCTGCGCCAGTGTCCAGGCATGGTACATTATAATGTGCGGTTTTTTTGAAGGGGGGGGGGGGGGGGGGGGTGGGAGCACCTGGGGGGGCAAGTGCGTGACTGTTGCCTAACCTGTACCGTAGTGCTGTTTACATTGTCAACAGTCTCAACATGTGTGTGTGTCGTTGTGGAAGCATAACTGTGTATTGTGTGGTGAGGGAACCACTGTGGAGCACCTGTTTTTATTTCAGGTATCGGCAGGATGTGGACATGCATCAACAGTGACTTGTCATGGTGAGTCGAAACTGTTTTGGGGTGACATTGTCTCCCTGCACTGGTAATGATGTGGCTGTGGAGTCGAGCAAGGGATCGATGAAGTACACATAATGC